>CM075212.1:27786265-27837407 GCA_037577465.1 Liposcelis bostrychophila
ACTAGAAGAATAAGCAAATACGTATGTTTGATTTGAGTTTTAATTTTTCAAAAACGGAATTAGAAATTATACCTTCAGCAAACATCTTATCCAACAAGTCATCGAATATTCCTTCTGCTATCACTTTCGATTCTCTCGGACCACTTTGGGATGTTTCCAATTGTTCTCCTGAACGAGTTTCTTCTGGAATTGATGCAAATGGTATCATGGAATCGGGATGATTTTCCTGGCAATGTTTACCTAGTTGTGTTTTTGTGACGAAGCTGGGGTTGCACAAGTAGCATGGAATGCAGGTACTGCCTCCTTCAGTGTTCCTAGAGGTTTCCTGAGTTTGAGCAATATTAATTTGTTTGAAGACGATATAGCCAACAAATTTGCTCACATGACTTGCAAGCTTAGAAATTTGTGTATGCATGGGGAAGATTTTTCCGTTCCTTACACAGTAAAGAAATGCGTGACTTTTTTGCTTTATCCTAATTTGATGTTTTTGTAATTCGTGTGTATAGCGAGATTTATGAGATGAATAGACTCTGTCACAATGTCGGCATTTAAACACCTTTTCCTCCGTTCGATCCGTTGTTTCTGTACCTGGTATGTAGTCGGTCGAAGATTCATGTATTATTACTTCAGGCTCGAGACAGCCTTCTTCCTCTTCAATGATGTTCTCTGGAACGTTGACGTAATTTTATTAGATATTTCAAAAATCTGTAAAAAATGTGGGCTAGTCTCGCCAAATTGGACTTTTTTGGAACTACTTTTTCCGAATAAAAAATTTTGGTAAATCGGGACTTAATCTTCACAAGTCTCTTCATTAGGCTATTTTAAAGCAATTTTAACGTTCATCTTGTTTTTTAAATGAATCGCAGTTTTCCCTAAAACAAACGAAAAAAAAAAAATAAATGCCCTATCCGATGGGAGATTTTCGTTATATGAATATCACTTTTTGACTTTCGAAACGATGTTCTAACGTTGCATTGCGTACTGTTATGCGTTCCGAATTATGATAAAATTGTAAAAACTGAAAAACATTGCAAGATATTAAGAGAACTTCTATGTTTATTTCCTATATTTTGCCACGTTTTGGTTAGAAAAATATAAACAAATGTGTTAAAAAACTCGGAAATTATCGGAGATGTTTTCGGAGGTATAAAAAAAAAATCAAAATTTTTGGTTTGAATTATTTAAATAAAAGAATATGATTAGTAAACTTTACCTGAGCTTCCTTCAGACATATCTGATTATCAAAATGTTTTCACCCTACTCCTAATTTAGTTTTTTTTAGAAAAAATAAATTTTAAAATTAGCACATAAATTTTGTATAATTAACACATATAAAATTCAAATATTTAAAATCAAGGGGAAGAAATGCAAGAGATGGACCGTCTGCGAATGCAGAAACAAGACTGTTAATGATTGAATTTTGTTCTTGGAAAAAGTGATAGACCAAGAAGATATGAAACTTGTTACAATCTGCTATTTTCTTTTTATAAGATCAGTTAATACGTTACGTTTTAAAATCGGTTAAAGCTTATGTTTACCTTACCCGCCTATTGTTTAACTACTCCAGGATAATAATTTGATAAAACTGACGTTAATATTTTCATTTTCCCATTTTATTTTACTAAAGTTAACTTCTGGGGAGTAACTGGTTTATAAGCTTAGATAAGTTTGGTGTAATAAGAAAAAAGAGCAAGCGAGGAATCGTGAATACGATAGTTTTTTTTTTCAAAAATTTTTGTTCATTTTCTAGTCAATTCACCCTAGCTAACTTTTAATTTTGCTTTATTTTTTTTTTAAATACCCTATGCCCCACTTAAGGTGGGGCAATAGGGTTTCTCCTTAATATAAATTAGGGTGGTTCGAAAATCAACTTTTTTGGAATTTCAAAACTCCTATATCGGGAAAAGTTTCTTTATAGGTAGAGTATCAACCCTGAATTTTTTCAGATTTTTTGAACGGCTTCCTGAGGTGTCAAATCGGCCTTGTGATTTTCAAAAAGCTCATAAAAGGGCCGAAAATGAACCTTTTTTTTTGCATAAAAGACCATCGATTTCTATTGGAAATTTCGCATAGATTACGAATTTGAAGTCGTAAATTAGTTTTCATGCACGGTTTTCGAGCCACAGACAAAATACCATAACCAGGTTTTTAGAGCTTTTAAACCCGGCCTGTAGCTCAAAAATTGTACACCAAAACTAATTTTCGGCTTCAAATTCGTAATCTACGCGAAATTTCCGATAGGAGTCGATGGTCTTTTATGCAAAAAAAAAAGGTTCATTTTCTGCCCTTTTATGAGCTTTTTGAAAATTTCAAGGCCGATTTGACACCTCAGGATGCCGTTCAAAAAATCTGAAAAAATTCAGTGTTGATACTCTACCATTAAAGAAACTTTTCCCGATATAGGAGTTTTGAAATTCCAAAAAAGTTGATTTTTGAACCACCCTAATATAAATCTGTGGTCTCCGAGTGTCGGATCCTTGCTTTCCGGTTTAAAAAAAACTATTTAAAAATGTCCTTCGTTCCTCAATGAAGTCTTTTTGTGTCAAATATCAATTGGACAAACAGCATTTTAATTTACTTAAGAGTAGAACTAATTTTAAGGCCTACTTAGGTGCTAAAAAGTGAATAAATAAATAAATAAATAAATAAATAAATAAATAAATAAATAAATAAATAAATAAATTACTGTATGCCAAATACTTTTTAGTTTATTAATGGAAGTAAGTTATATTAATAAAACGACCCACGATTAGATTGAATTCTTTATTGAAGCCATTTCGGTTTTAACCATCATCAGAGGCATTCTACAACAAGTGACGAAAAGATCAATAAAACGGTAAGGTAAAGGCACCGAATCCTGACCGGGCACCTAATCCTGACCAGGCACCTAATCCTGACCAGAGCCCAAAAATGCCTCCCTATGTACCTTATGAGAGGATAGAAATTTGAGACAACTGTATTTATAGTATCGTCAGCATTACTATTACACAGTAAAAAAGTAATTTGCTCTTATTTTACAACTTTGAAGAAGAAAAAGCTAACTTTCATTTGCAAAGTGTTGATACAGTAAAATTTTATGAGATTTCTAATGGATTTTGATAAGTTTTTAAATATGCGTCTTAAGGTTTCCTAACGACATTTTTTCATATATTTGGGAAATTTTTGGTTTTATACCATTGGAATAATATATGTTATGAGATCTAAAGGCCAAAAAAATTTAAACCTCAGTAAATCGCAAGTGAGAGGGGGGGTCAGCTTTAGGTACCTTATTCAGACCCAAGGACCTAATCATGACCTATAGGGAAAGCATATGGAATAAAATTTAATTTTTTTGTAAAGATGAATATAGTTTCAAAACCATATTTGTGTACGTCCACGTGAAAACCTGCCTTATGGAATATTGTAACATGGAATGTTTCAATTTTAACTTAAATCAAAACAAAAAAAAAAAAAGAAGAAGCTTTTAAAGATGGAGAATTGTTATTATTTACAAAGTAAATTGTTTTTATTAAAAATGGATATGCAAAATAGTTTTGATTTTCCGCCAGAGGCGGAAAATGTTTTTAAGGAATACTTTACGATAAGTGAGAATGATAATGATAATAAATTATGTGAAAATGACCCCAATTTAAATAATGACGGCTTGGAGGAGGCCGAAAATGTTAATGAGCGAAATGTGTTTGACGATATTGATGTACCCTTTTTCGGGGAAAAGAAATTGGTAAAAATTACGGACTCGTGTAATTGTATTGAGGAGTGTTATAAAAAGTTCCCCAGTGACGAAATAGAGATGAGCAGGTTATCAGCCTTTGAATTAGATGTAAATTGCGACTTACATGTTAACCACCAACACATCAGCGTTTTGGGGGCATTAAATGCTCTAAGCTACACTGGCCCAAATCTTGTGAACCAACCCCTTAAAGAAAGAAATCGTTATCATACCGATTATAGATTTAGAGGTAAAAGGGTGTGTAAAAGTTTTTTTATGTATGTAAACGCGGTAAATCGTTCACGTTTAACACATCTTTCGAAGGAGCTTGTGTCTGAAGGCGTGTCACCTTTGCCGCATAAAAATTCAATTGTAACAGGACAAGTGAAATCAATACCATTTGAAGAAAGGGTCCACGTTGTTAAATTTATTAAAAATTTCGCCGAACAGAATGCTTTAGTTTTGCCGGGACGTCTCCCTACGTTCCGATTAAACACGGATTTATTAATATTGCCCTGCTCAATGACAAAAAAGTTTGTTTTTGATAAATACAAAGAGAGTTACGAATTATTGGGAAAAGTTCCAGTCGGTAAATCTATGTGGTATGAGATATGGCAGGAATTCTGCGGTAATGTTGTTATACAAAAACCGAGAACAGACTTGTGTTCGGAGTGTCAGTCGAATGTAAATAGTCTTTCAAAACTCCAAGGTTTAAGTGAAGAGGAGAAGTTAAAATGTATAAATCAATCACTTAGTCATTTGACTTTGGTTCAGAAAGAAAGGGACTATTATAATAAGACCGTTAAAGACATCGCCGAGAAAATCATTAAAGATAAAATGATTTTAACATTAGGAAAACACGCCCCGTGCTCTTTACAAATAGATATGCATTACAGTTTTGACTTCGCACAGCAAATACATTTGCCCTTCAGCAGCCAGCAAGTAGGTCCGTTGTATTTCCTCACGGGATATAAAGTGGCTTTATTCGGCATGACAGTTGACCCTCTAAGAAAATTTATTTTGTATGTAATTCCCGAATCGTGCAACGTTGGGAAAGGTTCCAACACTGTAATTTCCCTGGTCCATCACTTCATGGAAAATTTTTCCCTCGGCGAAGAAAACGCGTTTTTCCATGCTGACAATTGTTCGGGTCAAAACAAAAACAACTATATGATGCAGTATCTGATTTGGAGAACCGTGACAGGTATTAAAAAATGGCATTAATCGGCTAATAATAAAGAAACCGTATAAATTTTTTCGATCAACTCTCACAGGTAGACACAAATCGGCCCAAATATCGTTTTTACCAGTTGGTCACACCAAGTTCTCTCCCGACATATACTTTGGGCTCTTTAAGCAATCGCATCGTAAAAGAGATAGTAATTGTTTGAATGATGTGTGCAAAGCAGCCGCAGATGCTTGTTCGAAGTCACAGGTAAAATTTTTACCATTAAGACGGACGTCTACGTCCCAAATATTTCTTAGGAGCGAATTTTTTTTTTTTTTTTTTTTTTCACTTTTTTAGCTTCTTAGAGTCTGAGATAATTAAAAAACAAAAAAAAATTTCTGGTTATAAAAAAAAAAAAAAAATGGTTCGGAATCAGCTAAATAGTATTCAATTGTCAGGTCCAAAAGTAAATTGTAGTCATGATTATAAAAATAAATCGTGGCTCTTTTGAGCTCTGAACGGTTTCCCCACTTTTAATATGGTGGTCTCCCAAGAAAAAGCATGTTATAAACTAGATTTATTAAAAACTTAAACTTCTTTATAGAATTTTATAACACAAATTATTTTCAGTTTTTTTCTAAGTTTTTTATTTTCTTCTAACGCTTCCCGAATTTTTCTATTTGCTTTTCCTTATTTTTGAGCCTTTGTCAAATGAAATATACAAGAAATAAACCGAAAATTCGGAAATATCTGGAAAATATTATAAGTCAAAATAATTGGCAACTTAAGAACCGTATTGCCGCTTTTAAAAATCAGTTGAAAAGTGGTGTAGTGGATACAGGCGACTGGTAAGTCGACCACAAGGCTCGGGTTCTATTCCGAAAAATTGTAATTTTTTTCCTTTTTTTCCTTATGAAAAATGTTTAAAAAAGAGCCTAAAGTCCCAATATGCTAAATATAGTGCAATTCAAGAATAAAATTAATATATTGCTCACTTAAAAATTTTAATTATAAAAATTTATAAATAGTTACAAAATTTTATAATCGACCAAAACGTTATTAGAGTTATAAATTTTTATAACGCACTTTTAATTGGGTGGCCCGGATTCGTACAGCAAACTGATTTGCTAGTCGTGATCTAAAGTCATTGCCATAATCCTAAAACTTTCAATTTAGATCTTTTCATAATTTTCTGCGTTAATTTCAGGCTATTCAAGCTGTTGTTTGTGGGACAGAAGGAGGGAAGGTTCTTGTTAAAATGTATGATTGGTGTGAATTTTTTAAAATGTCTTGTATGAATGTGGTACCTAGCCTTTTAACTTTTCATCACTTGAAAACCCTGCCGGATAAACCAGGGGTTTTGGAGTGCCGAAAAAGTTTAGATGATTTAAAGCCTGTCCTTGTGGAAGTCGCGAATGCCGAAACGATCAAAATGATTAACGAGGGATTTCCAGAAGAAATAATACCGACAGGCTTAAATCACGCTAGGCAAAAGTACTTGTATGAAAAAATAAGACCCTTTGTGGCGGAGGAAGCTAAAGATATCCTTTGCCCATACCCTGCCGAAGACGAAGTAAATGCTTCAAACGAAGCAGAGGAAGCTGTCGAAATTCCCGAAATTCCCGGTCAAAGCGTAGAAGAAAATTTGGACCCGAAAACAGAAATCCAACCTCCGAAGAAAAAAAGGAAAACGAATTGTTGTAGTTATTGTAAACAACCTGGCCATCGCAATGCTATTTCAAATGGCAAATTTGTATGCCCAAAAAGGGAAGCTGATAATGCCTAATTCTGTTGATGGTTTTTTTCTTTTTTCAAAATACGTATGTCTGCATTAATTTCAATTTTTAAACTATTTCCTGCGTTCAAAAACACTATTTTTGAATTACTGTCTGTTTTAAATAAGGGACTACTTTTATATTCAATAAAAGAAATTACTAGGTCTTGGAAAAAATCTTACCATTTTTATGAGCACTTTGAGAACCTTGAAGTGTTCGAAAATTTTTTTTATTCAAATTTAAAAAAAAAAAAAAAGTGTTTGTTTTTGTAGGGTTAAAAATGAAACGTTCCATGTTACATTATTCCATAAGGCAGGTTTTCACGTGGACGTACACATTTTTATTACTTTCCTATGGCTATTATATACTTTATAGTAAATTATTTGAGTAAAAATTGGAAATTTAAATTTTATTCTATAAATGTTTTCCAAGTGCTCTACTAAAGAGAAAAACTACTCTTTTGCTGTGAAACATAAAAATAAACATTCATTAATAATCAAAAATCATTGTGCAAACCCATTTTTACCGACAAAAATAGTTAAATGAAAAATTTCCTTTGAGTCACCTTTAGGTACCGCAATGGTCAGCATTAGGAGCAGCTCAATTTCAGGCGGTCAGGATTAGGAAGCTTTTTTATTTTGTCTTAAGCGGGAAAAAAAATGATTTCTTATTTATTTGTTTAAGGTAGGACTACTACATCTTATTAAGCATAAATCCCTAAATAGTTTGCCATTTTTTCAAAAGAAATTTAGTAAATTATTCCCATATAAGTAAGTATTTATATAGAAAAATCACCTTATAGAGTCAGGATTCGGTGCCTTTACCTTAAATCAAAAGCTTAAAAACAAATTAAAAAGATCGGGTGTATAAAAAACAAATTTTTAACAATTACGAGATAGTAAATTAAACAAATAAATAAGAAATACCTTGTCGGAAATTAAATTAAAAAATTCGGAAATAAGAATTTTTTACTTTAATCAAATAAATAAGAAATACCTTGTCGGAAATTAAAGTAAAAAATTCTTATTTCCGAATTTTTTAATTTAATTTCTGACAAGGTATTTCTTATTTATTTGTTTTAGTATTTTTCAATACAAGGACTGCAAACGACAAACTTGACCGTCGAGACCGAGTTTTAAGCCCGAGCCGAAGGCGAGGGCCTTAAATAGGTCGAGACGGGCAAGTCGTTTGCATTTCTTGCGTTGAAAGATATTTTTTATCACAAGGTACGGTGTAAAATAGTCTGTAAATAAACTGACTAGGACTGAAAAGTCCACTTTTCAGTACCGTGTGATGAAAAATTTATTATCTCGTAATTGTTAAAAATTTGTTTTTTTATTTACCGATCTTTTTAATTTGTTTTTAAGCTTATGATTTACCGTTTTATTGATCTTTTCGTCACTTGTTGTAGATTGCCTCTGATGATGGTTAAAACCGAAATGGCTTCAATAAAGAATTCAATCTAATCGTGGACCGTTTTATTAATGTAACTTACTTCCATTATTAAGCTTCACGACCCAGCCTGTAGCATACTTCATATTTTTTACTTTTATCTGTCTGTTTATATTGTGTGACAGTCTTGTGATTACATAAATATTTTTTCTTGTGGTTGCTGCTACGAAATCTGGAACATTGTAAGAACTAACATCTGCTGTAGTTTCGGAACCTGCCAGGTTCGGTTTGGCTTGCTGGGGCCTTTTTTGAACGACAATAAAGCTCTCCAACTTTAGATTGAAGCCCCTTTAAATTAGAGCGATGTTTACCCTGGCTAACTACAAACCATGTAACATACAAGACAAGTAACCTTAAGCAAATTATCTCTCTTTTCAGGCTTCCATCTCTCTTTTCCGGCTCGTCCACCAGTTGTTTCAGTTGGAGTCTTAACTACATTTTGAATGGAATTCCACTTTGGTTAGCTTTATTTTATTTCATTTTACCCCGCCGACGTCGTAAAACAAATAGGACAGCTTTTGCTTAAATCTTGATTCTAGAAAAAGTCCGGTTTTATTATTTTTAAGAAAACATAGGTATAGCTGACAGTGCGCTTAGCAGTACTTTCGGATCAATATCAAATCGAAATACGATTTCTGTGAATTAAGATTGAGTATTGACGTTTGAGGGGCAAAATGTTTAAAAGACATTTCTTAATGAGTAAAAAAGTAATATTTTATTTATTTGTAATTGATACAAAACCTTATTAAAAATTAACGGGGTAAAACTTAAATTAACGATTTAACGAAATAAAACAACGAGAATAACTTTTTACAAATTAAAAAACTAAAATCGTAAAAAAAAAAAAAAAAAAGGGATTAAATGGTACTAATTTTTTGCATCCAACATTTCAATATTTTTTTAAACCCTCAAATTCGTCCAAAAATCGAAACGAAATCTTTTAAATGTTATGATAGATGGCAAATTAAAGCACAATGAAAATGTTGTATAGGTTTTTTTCTGCGTACAAAAAGGACTTAAAATATCCGTCAAAATTAGTATGCAACTGTTGAATACGAAGCTTCCGGTATCCAGCATCCCAGAAGAAGCTTTAAAAAAGACTGGCTATTTATGAAAAACTATGAACACATCCACTGGTGCCTGCATTTAGTGCATCATTTCCTTTCAAAGTTTTTGGGGCAATTTAAAATCAGGTTTAAAAAATTATTTTTTGAAATATTTTTAGATTTGAAATCTTGAACATAAGTTCCTTTTTTTTTTTTTTTTTTAAATTAAATATTAGGTAGGGGGGTTCTTTGAAGCCGAACCCTCCTGATTTTGTTCTGTTGCCTATTAAGATTATTTACAAAAAAATTTATTTTGATCGGTCACCATTGAGAGGTGTCCCAGGGGTCCAAATATTTCCAAACAACCCATATGAAGGCCAAAAATATTTTTTTTTTTTTTTTTTTTTTTTTTTTTGCATAAAGGATTGTCGATTCCTATCGGGAAATTTTGCGTATATTACGAATTTGAAGTTCAAAATTAGTTTTGGCGCATGGCTTTTTGATTTCAAATTCGTAATCTACGCGATGGGAATCAATGGTCTTAATTTATGCTAAAATATTTTCATTTCTGGCCCTTGTATCGGCGTTTTGAAAATTTTCAGGCTCCTGGGGCATCCCTTAATGATGGCCGAACGGTCTAAAATTTTTTGTGGGGTAATCTTACCAGCATTGGAACAAAATCTGGGGGGATTCGTGACAAAAAATTCAAAAAACCACCATATTGAATGCGTGATACTTAGCATACGTCTTACGTAATACTTGATTGGACTTAACAATAAAATTGTTTTTAAAAAAAAGTAACTTACGTTCTAAAATAAAATAATTAAATGCAAGTGAGTCCTTCAAAATATTTTGCATAAACCCGGGAAACTGATCTTTTTTTTTTTTTTTTTAATGGCTACATAATCTTTTAAAAAGGAGGATTAAAAAACCCTGTCGTTTAAAAATTTCGTTACAGCCATTAAATTTTTTTTTTCTTTTTTGGCTACGGTTCGTTACTGTGGACCTGTTTATAATGTTGCTTCATTAAATTTACTTCAGCGAATCTCTCAGAACATCCAGCAATACATCTAAACGGCTTATAGCCGGGATGTTTCTCATTCACATGGCCCTCAAGATCGGGGATAGACTTGAATAGGTCCCGACATTTTTCGCAAACAAACTTTAATTCAGTCGAATGTTCCCCGACCTTTTTTAAAGCTGGAACAACGAATGTTGCTTTGGTCCCGCCAACAGGATGTTCGCTCGTAATTGTGGACGCTGGTTTACTTGCAGAAGGTACACCTTGTCGCTTCTTTGTCGCTGATTGAGGTTTTTCGTCCTGAGAACGTTTTCTTTTCTCCCCTGCATTTATAAAAATGATTCGATTAATTCAGATCACCTTCAACTCCGGACATTATACGAAAAAACGAAAGAAGCCAAAGAAGCCAAAGCCCAAATGAAGCTTTTTGGAGCCAGTCATGTATCAGACTTTTGTTTGGTGTTCATTGAATTCTATCGTTTTTTATTTTTTTTTTTTTTTACTTTTTCTTATTTTAAAGTATTACTGAGGAAAAACAATCTTGAACGGTATAAGGACTTTACTCAGAATCGATTTTTTTCCCAATTTTGAAATTTTGGTTCTCGACCAAAAAAAAAAAAAAATACTTCCGTTTTTTTTTTTTTTTTTTTTAAATTTAGGCCCAAAATTATCCGCTTTCCCGACTTTTGCACGGGAAAATTGTTATCACGTTTTTCCGATCTCAACTTTTTCTGGGTTTTTTGAAATATCAGCCAAATATTTTTTGGACACCCTGTACTAATAGATAAAAGCGAGGTAAATTAGCTTCTTTTTGCTGCTACGAGACTACGAAATAAGGGATTATTTCTTTAAAGTTCCAATAATTTAATGATAGTTAGCGAAAACGAATAGTTTCAAATTCTTTTCGATTGCAACAAGTCGAACAGATTACGGCTTGGAAAGGCGACTGCAACGAGATGTTTGAAACCTCTTATTTCGCTTTTTTTCTTCAAATAAATTTTTAATTGATTCCAGTTTAATCGTACCTGTTGCTTTTTGGGGGACTCCGGTTGCACCTGGAAAAATTAAGTTATGATCTTTAAAAACCGAAACCTGCGTTTCGATTTTTATAATAAAACTGAGAATTACCTTCCGACGTTGTTCCTGGAGGTATAATTGGCCCTTTTTGGTGTCCTTTACATTTGGTACCAATCAAGTGAATTTTTAAACGGCTTGGGTTTCCAAACATTTTTCCGCATGGATCGCATATGTTATGAACTTCCTTGCGATGTTCATTTAGTTTAGCTTGAGATTCGAATGCAGCTTTTCGGCATAAATTGCATGGAATCATTGCGATTGAAAAGATTTTTTCAGTTTCCTTAGTCCCGCGTGTTGCAGTGATTTTGAAAAGTGAAATACACTCTTCCCCATGGATCAAAAGCTTCTCAATTGTTTCGGTTACATCAAAGTCCTTTTCGCACTGAATGCAAGCAACTTTTTGCGTTGTTGGATGACTCATCTCGTGGATATTACGATCTGATACCGATAAAAACGTGCTATCACAATAGTCGCACTTAAATCCGGATCCACTAGTTGACTGAGCCTCTTCTGGTTCGATGATTTGTACTGAAACAATTAATATAAGCTAAGTATTTTATTCTTCAAAATATTTATATAAATTCTTTCCATGTGCCAGATTTAAAAAAAAGACTTTAATAATCTCAAACGGTATTTAAAATTGGGTGGATCGAAAAAACACGAATTTTTGCATTTGAAAATGCCACAACCCGGAAAACTTGCATTTTGGCCTCCAGCTTTTTTGTTGATTTTTTAAAGGCCAATTTCTGTCGCCTTCAGATGCCAAGTTTTTCGAAGTCTATTAGGGGCGAAAAAATCGGAGCCGTATTTTAATGCAAAAGAGTTCATTTTCTATCGGAAATTTTTATAAATTTTAAAAGTGAAGACGGTTTTACAGAAATTGAAGCCATTTTTTATTTATGAGTAAATAATGTCTGTTACTCAAGTCCCCATACCTCTACAGCTTATATGTAAAAAAGGACTTCAACTACTGTAAAACTGACTCTATTTTTGAAATTTCCGGAAAATTTCTGACAGAAAATGAACTCTTTCGCATCAAAATACGGCTCTAATTTTTTCGGCCTTTATGTGACTTTGAAAAACTTTAGGCCTCTGGGAGCCGCAGAAATCTGAAAAAAATCTGGAAATATTAGGGTTAATATTTTGGCTAAAATGCCACTTTTCTGCGCTGTGGCATTTTCAAATTCAAGAAATCGTGTTTTTCGATCCACGCTAATATTTAAGCTTGAAATGTTTTTTTGACGTAGGACTACGTCTTGGGACTTGGTCCTGGGGAAGTCTGTCTGTCCAGGTGTCCAGGTGTCCGGTGTCCGAAAATTTTAAATTATTAAATTTTTGAAGACTTTAATTTAAATTTTGACTAATTTTTTTAAAACTTTAAAACTTTCATATCAAAAATTCGGATTTTTTGACAAAAAACGTTCAAAAAAAATGCCTTGAATTTTTGGGAACATCACAAATCCCCGACGCACGTAAGCACGAAACCCGATTTCGGGGATATGTACACGAAAAGTTTCGGGGATTTGTTCAGAGGGGTATTTAATTAATTTAATTAAATAAATAATTAATTTTTACGTTCGTGCACAAATCCCCGAAAGTTTCGGCGATTTGTTCAGAGGGGTTTTAAATTAATTTCCATTTAAAAAAGGAAAAAAAATTAAAATAAATTGAAATATAAAGTAATTTATTTCAGTGTACGTAAGCACGAAACCAATAACACAATTTTTTACCATAGTAACTAACACAGTTTTTTTTATAATAAGGGCCATTCATAATTACGTTTAAATAATAAACTCTTACAAAAAAGAGGCTATTAGGGGAACTTCCCAATCGCATAATTACCATTACGAAAGTTCCCATTACGAAACTACCCATAACCTAAGTTCCCAAAACGGAAATACCCATTCCCAATGTACGAAAGTTCCCAGAAAACAAATGCTTTAGTAATCAAAGTGAATTTCGGATAATTTCTTATGCGTTAGGGAGTATTATGTTGTTAAAGACGGGACCGCATATGGATTTTTTAAATTCCTGACTTCTTAGTGGGTAATGGAAGGACCTACAATGGGTTATACAACAAATTTTAAGTTCAAAATTTAAAAATTTTTTAAATCCTATACTTAGCTTATGAGAGATCAATTTCTTGCTGTACAAGCAATAGGAAATCCTAAAATTCACTATAATTATTTATTTAGATATCTTTATTTTGAAACACGGACTTTATTCGACTTGCGTTAATGAAACAAATTCTAATGTTTAGCTTATGGAAACATCTTTCTCGTGTTTAGCTTATGAACGTTCCCTGAAAATTTTTCTATTTACTAATTAAGAAATTAGAAAAAACTTCACTTGCTCTGAAGTCGCTTGAATAGTCCCTATATTTTATTTACGGAGATTGCGCCGCTTGTGTTTAGCTTATGGTCAATTTTTTTATGTTTAGCTTATGGAGCTTCCTTAATAATTCGATTATTTTGGATTTAAATCTAAGACGAGTGATTTTACCTTTTTAATATCAAAGAGCCTTATGAAGGCCCTCTACAGGGCCACCTAATGGAGCCCAAAACTGAGATACATCTCACGAATACAATTCGCGGTGTTTTTAAAACAACATATGAATATAATGTTGACAAAATCGATTTGTTAAAACTTTAAGGTCCAAAAATGGCTACAAAAGGACCCTTTACATTCATTAATGCATTCAGTATTCTATTACTTCATTTTTGTAATAGTAACCAATTTTTCAATAGAACAATAACAGCCAATTTTTCAATTTTTCAATAGAACAATAACAGCCTTTCCCTTTTTTTTCCTTTATTATTTTTTTTTCTGGGAACTTTCGTCCATTGGGAATGGGTATTTTCGTTTGGGGAACTTTCGTAGTGGGAACTTACGTTGTGGGAAGTTTCGTAATGGTAATTATGCGATTGGGAAGAACCCCCGGCAGCGCAAAAAAAATATAAATAATAAACTCTTACATATTTACCGTATGCATAATTTTAAGCATTATTTTTAAACAAATTGAGAATGACCCTTATTCGTTATTTATGTTCAAAAATTACCGTAAAAAACTGTATTACTTGTTTCGTGCTTACGTACGCTGAAATAAATTACTTTATATTTCAATTTATTTTAATTTTTTTTCCTTTTTTAAATGGAAATTAATTTAAAACCCCTCTGAACAAATCGCCGAAACTTTCGGGGATTTGTGCACGAACGTAAAAATTAATTATTTATTTAATTAAATTAATTAAATACCCCTCTGAACAAATCCCCGAAACTTTTCGTGTACATATCCCCGAAATCGGGTTTCGTGCTTATGTGCGTCGGGGATATAATACAGACCCGAATTTTTAAAGACTTTATTTTATTTTATTTATTTTTATTTATTTTTATTTTTATTTTTAAAGAGACAAAAACAACAGGCCCTTTACAGCCCTTTTACAGTTTTGTTCCTATAACGAAGAAGAAAAAAAAAAAAAAAAATACATTTTTTTTAAAGGATATTTTGATAAAAAAATACATTTTTTTTTAATTAATATTTTGACTAATTTTTTTTTTTTTTTTAACTCTCGACCATTTTTATCGAAAATTTTAAGTTTTTTCGTGCCAGGAAAAATGATTATATTTTTATCAAATAACTTTCTAAAAAATTTACAAGAAATTTAAATTAGAAGTTAATATCTTATTTTACGATTAGACTACATAAACGAAAGCATGGACTTAAAAAATTTCTTTTAAATTTTACTTTTAAAAAAG
This sequence comes from Liposcelis bostrychophila, assembly GCA_037577465.1. Taxonomy (NCBI): domain Eukaryota; kingdom Metazoa; phylum Arthropoda; class Insecta; order Psocodea; family Liposcelididae; genus Liposcelis; species Liposcelis bostrychophila. Next base: position 27,801,270 of record CM075212.1, read on the forward strand.
TTAAATTTTAAATAATATTTTGACTATTTTTTTTAAATTTTAACTTGAAGACTTTAATTACAATTGTGACTTCTTTTTTTTTCAACTTTTGACCTTTTTTTTATCAAAAATTCGAATTTTTTAACCAAAATCGAGCAAAAAAAAAAAAAATAGAAAGAAAGAAAAAAAAATCCTTAAAATTTTTAAGTCGTTCGATTTTTTAAATTTAGCAATACTAAGACAGTACCCCAAAAACGTAGTCCTACGTAGGGATGTGCCCTAATATCCCAGTCTGATTTTTATAAATTCGTTTCAGAACATAAGTCTCTTGGGAAAATTGTCCGATTTTTAAAATAATTATGAAATAAATATTTTCATAATAGCATTAAAAAAAGGAAATCTGTAAAAGTAGAAATTTAATTTCGTTTGTGCTGCTATTCAAAAAAAAAAAAAAAAAAAAAAATTTGCTGCGCAGAATTCTTTTGAATGAAAGTTCTAAACTTTCTACGTTTAGCTTATGGATATTAAAATAGTTATTGTAAAAAGTAATTCCTGGGTATTAATTTTTCAGACAATAGAGAAGAGCAGGAACTGTAGCGTCAAAATTTGAGGAAATCGGAAAACAAACTTTGGAAATATGTATTCCAATCTTTTGAGAACTAACGTTACGACAAAGGTGTAGCATTTAGTCCAGGTTTCTTTTTCCTGCAATGTTGAATAGTTATGTAAAATAAGCCGTTTAACAACTTTTTAATGTATCAAGAAGGATTTTCTTAACAGGAAAATCCAAGCCTATAGGTTGTCTAAACTCGTTTAAGCCATGAACACTTAAGTATTTAAAATATTAGAAGGAGATTTTAAAGGTGAAAATATCTCACGACTGCTTCAAATCTAAATTTCGATCCCAAGTAGAAAATTGCTCTTGATATGTGGGAGGCTTTACCTTCAAAATTAAGCATTACCTTTTTCGACTTCTGTGACTTTAGGTGTTGCGACCGTTCTTTTATTCCCCTTTCCTTCTCCGTCGGATGGTGGCCCCTCCCCATGTGAATGTGAACTGCCGTCAGACATATCTGATAATTTGTTTCACTTCTAATTCGAAATCCCTTGCTTAATCTTGGCAAAAAATGACTCGATAATGCCCCGGTTTAGTTTTGTTCCAAAAAATGAATTAACATTAATTAAATAGAATATATAAAAAACACTTAACACATATATTTTAAATATTAAAATCAAAGCGAAGGAAGAAACAATTAGACCGTCTTTGAATGCCGAGTCAGATCTACTGAGTCCATAGAATAGATAATAATCAAAGATAATCGATCTTGTTACATCACGTTAGTTTTTTTCCTAAGGCGGTGGTTACATTGCCCGTGTTATTTATCAACAAACAGTTTCGAGCAGATGACAATTTTTGAAAGTCTTTGAAACTGTTCGAAACTACTCGAAGCTACTCCAACGCGCTCGAAACTCTTCGAAGGTGTTCGAAGGATTTCTAGAGCTGGATTTTTGCATTTTTCTTAAATTTAGATCATATTTTTCATTGTCATTTTCCAGGGGTGGTCAAAAATTAAGAGAATAGTGCTATACGATTATTTCAACCTATAATTTTTAAAATTTTTCCAAATTTTTCACCTCTTGTGAAAAAATCAATTTTAACCTAGTACCGGAAGACTCGCACCATCCATCGTTGTTTATTAAAGTAGTACACCGCAAACATAAAATAAACTCTAATCTGAACTCTGCTCAGAAGCACAATGCCTTTTCTATAGTTTAAAAAAAATTGGAATTTTTTATAAGTTTAAAAAAAATTGGATTTTCAAAATCTATTGCAAAGTTTAGCTCGAAATAATGTTAAAGTCAAAATTGTTCTTAAGTTAACTTTAATAATTAATTGTAAATCCAATAATTACCTCAATCCCGAAATCCCGGAATTGAGGCATCGGGATTGGCGGGATTTTGGAATCGCGTATCCGGGATTGGAAGCCCTAGTTGAAATAAATAGAATGCAATATTAAAAAAATTGCAGACTGCAAGATGAAGCTGCAAGTAGCACACCAGGTATATGGGGTCTCCATAAAACACGTGAGCATTATTTTGGTCATTTTGACCTCCTGCTCCCCCTTATTAGCATAGATTAGCATACGGGACCCCCCATTAAATTACGCCAGGTTTCGGTAACCCCCCCCCCCCCCTTGCAATTTTTTTTAAAATTAGTATTTAACAAATTGAATTTTCTTAAGAGAGTTAAATTACATTATTAAAAAAATTTAAATTGGCATGTTTATTACATGAGACAAATAACTTATAAAAAAATCCAATTTTTTTAAAACTATAGAAAAAGGCATTGTGCTTCTGAGCAGAGTTCAGATTAGAGTTTATTTTATGTTTGCGGTGTACTACTTAATAAACAACGATGGATGGTGCGAGTCTTCCGGTACTAGGTTAAAAAGATTTTTTCACAAGAGGTGAAAAAATTTGGAAAAATTTTAAAAATTATAGGTTGAAATAATCGTATAGCACTATTTTCTTAATTTTTGACCACCCCTGGAAAATGACAATGAAAAATATGATCTAAATTTAAGAAAAATGCAAAAATCCAGCTCTAGAAATCCTTCGAACACCTTCGAAGAGTTTCGAGCGCGTTGGAGTAGCTTCGAGTAGTTTCGAACAGTTTCGAAGACTTTCAAAAATTGTCATCTGCTCGAAACTGTTTGTTGATAAATAACACGGGCAATGTAACCACCGCCTAAGTTTAAACGATACATTCACGGCACACATCAATGTTCAAAACTGCACAAGTTTTATTATTGTAGTAATTTTATTTTGCTAGGCCTTGACGAAAACTCTAATTCGATGACTGTATTTGTCAAAAACTTAATGTTTACCTTATGTACGATTTCATTAACTAATCAGTATTTTATAAATAGATGACTTTTTTAGCAAATAATTGATATTACAAGGTAAACATTGGAGTCCAACGAATTTTTATCATATGTATTTAATCCAGGTCTAATACGATCCTCAATATTTTGCCAGTGAAATGAGCTTTGAAAATTTTTAAAGTCAGTGCGCGACCTAAAGACCTAATTTTAAAATCGGAAAAAAAAAAGGGAATAATAGTAACACCAAACTACCCAACTACTTTGCCCTGCTTGCGTTAAATTTAGAGCGGAAATTTTGACAAGCGATAATAAATCTCAGTATGGGTTCCTTTTGAATGTCCCGTACGTCACACGCTAAAAGCTGTCGCTATATCTTCTGTTGCATATTCAAAATTTCAAAATTTTCAAAAAAATACCGGTGGTAGATCTTGTGTACTAGGGTGGGTCGAAAAAAGCGAATTTTTGAATTTGAAAACGCCTGATATGGGAATCGATGCCTTTTTATAATACTATTAACCCCAATTTTTTTCAGATTTTTTGAAGGTCATCTTGAGGTCGCGCAATGACCTTGAAGTTTTTGAAAAGCCCATTTAAGGGCAAAAATAAGAATTTTTTTTTGCTGAAAAAAGTATCGCTTCCTATCGGAATTTTGCGTAGATTACGAATATGAAGTCCAAAATCATTAAGAGTTCGGTTTTTGAGCTTTACGCCTATTTTTATACACTGAAAATGCTTTAGGCTGCTTTTTCTTTTACCTTAAAAACTGTACACAAAAAGAATTTTGGACTTCATATCGTAATCTACACAAAATTTCCGATAGGGAGCGATACTTTTTTTAGCATAAAAAAAAATTTATTTTTTGCCCTTATATGGGCTTTTCAAAAACTTCAAGGTCATTGCGCGACCTCAAGATGACCTTCAAAAATCTGAAAAAATTGGTGTTAATAGTATTATAAAAAGGCATCGATTCCCATATCAGGCGTTTTCAAATTCAAAAATTCGCTTTTTTCGACCCACCCTATTGTGTACCTGTATTATGTATCTATAAAAATAGAAGCAATTTTTTTCAGTTCTGAAAGAATTTTAACTCTTTAAAGCCTACAAACGTCCCTTCCGTTACATACGGATCTGCTCTTTGACATGAAAACATTTAATTTTTTGGTCTTTACGGGGGTAGATCTTATGTGCCTGCATTATGTTATTATAAAAATAGGAACAATTCTTTTCACTTTTGAAGAGGTTTTGTAACGCTTTGAAAGTGCAAATTTCCCGTCCGTTACGTATGGATTTGCTTTATTTTAAACGGGATGAAATATCGATAAAAAAAATGGCGAATATACGTACAATTCGAACATTCGGATGTTGCTTATTTTATTTCGTAAATTTGTAATCGTTACAAAATAGTATTAAAACAAGGAGGACATTTATTTATAATCGATTAAAAACGCTGTAACTAAAGATAATCTAAGAAGGTATGACTATGATAAAGTCATCTAAATCTATAAGAAAATAAAAAGCAAACAAACATCGCTAAAATATGGTCAACATAAAAACTGGATATTTTACAACAGAACAACTTAAAAATAAAAACAAAAACAAAAGAAGGATCAAAACGGTTTCTTGTTTTTTCCCCAAACTCCATGTTATTTAGAGGCCAATCGGAAAATTCTTCGTCGCTTTATTAAAAAGGAAACCAATTTGAAGCTCCAAATCAAGAAAGGCTCTTAAAAAATTTTCCAAATCGTTTCAAATCGCCGTTTGCATCGAAGAAACTTTAAGCAGTAATTTAAACGAAAATTATACTCAAATTTCCTAAATTATTGACGATTTTGTGTAGTTTTCAAAATTTTCATCCGGCATCTGACTAATCAGAAATTGGTGTCACTCAGGAAGCTTGTCGATATCGGACTATTTTTTTTGAAAACGAGCAAAACTATTTTAAAGAGCCTTTTATTCGGACGGTTCCTTTTTTACTTTTCGAAGAGAATTTACGATCGCCCCTAAAAATTTCTTAAATGATTGGGGGAAAAAGGAGAAAACGGAACAGTCAGTTATTTGTTCATATTTATATCATGTCGCTTCTGTCCTGTTCAAGCCTGTACAAGTTTTTTTTCGTTTTCAACGGGTCATCAATAAGGTAAAAACACAGATTTATTCTTTAGAAGTCGATAAATATTTGGTGGAAGTCGTATAACCGTCTTCTTGGTCGGCCCTAGGATCGACGGTATCAGGATCTTGAGAACTGTGTACGGGTTCTAGGTCTTTCGTTTCGATTTTAATTTCGACGGTCTAATCTTCTGGCATGAGCTGAAGATCATTAGCTACCGTTATTTCCATGGCGAAAGCCTCTTCTTCGGGCTTAATTCCATGTTGTTCACGTAAATGCTTCAGCATTGCGTCCTCCTCGAACAACCCATTTTCGCATTCATCGAAAGGGCAACAGTGTACCTTTTTCTCAGCAGCTGACTGGGGACATGTCAGAACCTGACTTACTAGAAAAATAAACAAATATTTATGTTTGATTTTTGATTTGAGTTTGATTTCTTAAAAACGGAACTAGCAATTACCTTCAGCGAACATCTTATCAAACAAGTCATCTAATATTCCTTGTGCTATCGCTTTTGATTCTTCTGACGGATCACTTTGGGATGTTTCCAATTGTTCTTCTGAACGAGTTTCTTCTTTAATTGGTGCAGGTGGTTTCATGGAATCCGGATGATATACCTGGCAATGTGTATCCAGTTGTGTTTTTGTGATGAATCTGGGGCTGCACAAGTCGCATGGAATGCTTGTTTCAGTGTCCGTATATGTTTCCTGAGTTTGATTAATATCTACTTCTTTGAAGTAGATGTCGTCGCCAGTCAGTTTGCTCACATAACTTGCAAGATCAGAAATTTGTGTACACATGGTGTAGGTCTTTTTGTTCGGGAAACAGAACAATCTTTTGGTTGCGAACGTTTCACCACAATCTTTACACGGAGATCTGTGCCGTTTTTGAGTTTTCTTCGTAGTTTCTACTTTTTCACCTTGATGTTTTGCTTTTTCATGTTGCAGGCGACCACTATAACTTTTATAGACATTGTCGCAATGTCGGCATTTAAACAGCTGTCCTGCTATTATTACTTCAGGCTCGAGATAGACTTCTTCCTCTTTAATGATGATATTTTCTGCAACGTTGACGTAATTTTATTAGATCTTTCAAAAATTTGAAGAAGATGGAATTCATTCTGTTTTAAAACTCTGAATGGGCAGTTGTAAAATTTGAGGACATTCAAGGATATTTGAAAAATGCGTCATATTTGAGGCATTTTTTAAGTAAAATTATAATTTCGTTGTTATTAACTGGAATAAGCTGAAACCTGACCTTTTTGAGCCGATGATTCCGAATGTGAGGTCAAAACTTAAAAAAGAATTAAAATCCTATATGGCGGAGCAATTTGATTTTTAAAAATTCACCTTAGCGCCACATTGATTTTTCTCTTTGCGATTTCTTTATTTTGACATCAGATTTGAAATGTAGGACATCAGTTTTTTATGATTTATAACCGAAAAAAAAATGAAAGTTGGGCGATAATTTTATGGGGGTTGCCCATATGCAATATCAGAGGGCGGTCAACATACGATTAACGCATAGTTCGAATAGGCGTCCAAGAAAAAGTTAAATTTTATAACTTTTTATAAATTTTTATAATCATAAAAATGCTAATAAAATAAAATAATGAAAATGCTAATAGTAATAAAAATACTGATTAAAAATACTAAAAAATAAAAATTAAAAAATTAAAAATTAAAAATTACTAATTTATATAATTAAAATTTTTAATTGAGCAATACATTAATTTTATGCTTGGATTGCACTATATTTAGCATATGGGGAATTTATAAACTCTTTTTTAAACATTTTTCATGAGAAAAAAAGGGGGAAACAAAATTACAATATTTTGGAATAGAACCCTGGTCGATTTACCAGCCGCCTTTATCCACTACACCACTTTTCAACTGATTTTTTAAAAGCGACAATATGGTCCTTAAGTTGCCAATTATTTGGACTTATCATATTTTCCAGATTTTTCCGAATTTTCGGTTTATTTCTTGTGTTTTTAATTTGACAAAGGCTCAAAAATAAAGTAAAACAGAAATAGAAAAATTCGGGAAGTGTTAGAAAAACCTTAGAAAAAAACTGAAAATAATTTCTGTTATAAGATTTTATAACGAAGTTTAAGTTTTTAATAACTCAATTTTATAAAACTTTTTCTTGGGCGTAATATCCATAGGCGTGGGGGGATAAGTTTTACCTTCGAAATCATTTAACTGTTAAAAATTAAAATCTGGAGAAATATTTTTAAAATTTTCCAGAACTAGGACTTTGAATGATTAATTTGACATTGCAATCGTTACAAGTGTCCATGCGTCAAATAAATAGAATAGTTAAGATGGTCTCTAACTGCATTTAATCTTGAAAAGCTTATGCGAAAATGAATGTGCGAGGATTTTTTACTGCATATCTTTTTCGACCTTTCAGTTAATAAATGAATAAGTTTGTCCGATGGCTAGATACACAGCGTTTGAAGAGCAAATTAGGTAAAAAAAAGAAATCAAGATTTTCGATTCGAATTATTTAAAAAAAAAGAATGTGATGAGTAAACTTTACCTGAGGTTCCTTCAGACATATCTGATTATTGAAATTTTTTCACCCCCTACTTGGAAAAGTCTAATTTAGTTTTGTTAAAAATAATAAATAATAACACGATGTATAAAAAACGTTTAAAATTAACACACAAAATTTTTATATTTAACACATAAAATTAAAATATTTAAAATCAAGGGGAAGAAATGCAAGAGATGGACCGTCTGAGAATGCAGAAACAAGACTGGTAATGGTTGAATTTCGTTCTTGTAAAAAGTGGTAAACCAAGAAGATGAAACTTGTTACGCCCTGTCATTTCTTTTTATTATAAGATCAGTTAATACGTTTCCTGCATGCAATAATCTTTCCCTGAATAGTTTTGACGAAAATCTCGATAGATAACTAAAATTAATTAAAACTTATGTTTACCTTACCCGTCTATTGTTTAAGTACTCTAGGGTAATAAGTTGATAAAACGGACATTAATACTTTCATTTTCGATTTTCCCTTTTAATTTTTCTAAATTTAACTTCATAGGGAGTAACTAGTTTCTAAGCTTAGATAACTATGGTGTAAAAAAACAGAGTTGCTTAAGCGACTATTTGGGATTGAAATATACTCCTTCGACAGGGTGCCTACTGAAAATCACTTTTGAAATTCAAGGCTAATTCATGGTTTTTAAGGTCGGTAGACACCCTGTTAAAGTCACTAGCAACATATATATATAGACTAGAAGAAGTTTGTTTCAATTTAAAATCATCACGGTCGCTAGGCTGCCTTTTCCCACATTTTTAAACGACTATCTCTCTTTTCAGGCTTCTATAATGCAGCTCGTCCACCAGTTGTTTGAGTTGGAGTCACAACTACAATTTGAATGGAATTCTACCTCCGGTAAGCTTTACTTTATTTTATTTCATTTTATTATTTTTTTATTTTATTTTACCCCGCCAATATCATTAACAAATAGGAAAGCTGTTGCTTGATTCTTGTTGATTTTAGAAAAAGTCGGCTTTTATTTTTAAGAGAATATAGGTATTAGGGTGGCTCATTTTGAAGGTCACATTTTTAATTTTCGCTCCCTGGACAAAAAATCATTCATTTATATGTAAAAAGAAGCCTGAATTTTTTTTAGGTCGAAAAAAAATTTTTTGGCCCAGGCCCAGGGGTTTGAAGTTTTTAGGGCCGAAATGGTACTTAATTTGGACGAATTTTAAAAATTCGCCCAATCAACATTCTTTAATATAAAAAATTGTCCTTTATAGGGTATATTAGGTAAGTATTAAGCTTCCTAAAAAAAAAAAAAAAAAAAATTCGGTTTGAAAATATTGACCCGTTGGCCGCCTAGGCAGGGTCGTAGTAGAAAAACGGGGATGGCTGTAACAGGGTAAAGGCAGAAATTTTGAAAATTCGAAAATAGCCAAAATGTGCCCAAAATATGTAGAAATAATGCCCCAAATGTAATTTCGATGCCAAACATTTTTTACCCTACGTTATTATTTTTCCTTATTTTGTGCTCTTTTTTTTTCTAAAAAATTGCATTTTTAAAGCCAAAAAGTGAATTCCCAACTCATGTAAGTACCCAAATTAACAAAAATTGATAAGTTTTAAAAAAAAAAAATTTTAATTTGAAATTTTTGGACATTTTTTTAAAAATTTTTACTCGATTTTTAAAAAAATTGAAAATGCCCAAAAATTTGGTATTTAAATTTTTTATTTGGAACTTATCCAGTTTGTTAATTTGGGTACTTACATGAGTTGGGAATTCACTTTTTGGCTTTAAAAATGCAATTTTTTAGAAAAAAAAAAGAGCCCAAAATAAGGAAAAATAATAACATAGGGTTAAAAATGTTTGGCATCGAAATTACATTTGAAGCATTATTTCTACATATTTTGGCCACATTTCGGCTATTTTCGAATTTTCAAAATTTTTTGCTCTTACCCTGTTACAGCCATCCCCGTTTTTCTACTACAACCCTGCCTGGGCGGCCAACGGATCTATATTTTCGAACCGAATATTTTTTATATGAAGCTTAATACGTACCTAATACATCTTATAAGGGACAATTTTTTATATTAAAAGATGTTCATTCGGCAAATTAAGTACCATTTCGGCCCTAAAAAGTTCAAACCCCTGGGCCTGAGTCAAAAAATCTTTTTTCGATCTAAAAAAAATTCATGCTTCTTTTTACATAAAAATGAATGATTTTTTGCCCAGGGAGCGAAAATTAAAAAATTGACTTTCAAAATAAGCCACCCTAATAAGTTGTATAGGTATATAGCTGACTGTGCGCTTAGTAGTACTTTCAGATCGAATACTTTAATTATCAATATGAAATTGAAATATGATTTCTGTGGATCAAAATTGAATATTGACGTTTGAGGGGGCAAAATGTTAAAAAGAGTAATGAGTAATGAGTTAATGAGTAAAGAACAATATTTTATTTATTTGTAATTGATACAAAATCTCATTAAAAATTAACGTAATAGAATTTAAATGAACGATTTAACGAAATAAAACTACGACATTACTGTATAAAAATTCAAAAACTAAGATCGTAGAAAATTAGACCGGAAACAAAAAGAAAAGAAGAGGATTAAATGGCACTAATTTTTGCATCCAACATTTCAAATTTTTTTAAACCCTCGAATTCGTCCAGAAACCGAAACGAAATTTTTTAGAAACGATAGATTACAAATAAAAGCGCAATGAAAATGTTCAAAAAGTTTTTTTTATCCCCGTAGAAGAAGGGCTTTTAAATAGCCGTCAAAATTGGTAAGCAACTGTTGAATGCGAAGCTTCCAGTATACAGTATCCTAGAACCTTTAAATGAGACTGGCTATTTGAAAAAACTAGAAACAAATCCATTGGTGCCTGCATTTAATCCATCATTTCCTTTCAAAGTTTTTGGGGCAATTTAGAATCAGGTTAAAAAAATAATTTTTTTAAGATTTTTAGGTTTAAAATGTTGAACTACATGTTCCTTTTTTTTTTAAATTAAATATCAGGGTGCTTCTTTTTTCTGACGAACCCTCCTAGTTTTGTTCTATTGCCTATTAAGATTTTCCACCAAAAATTTGAGGTCGATCGGTCACCATTAAGAGGTCCCCCAGGGGCCCAAAAATTTCGAAAACAGCCCATATAAGGGCCAAAAATGATTTTTTTTTTTTTTTTTGCATTAAAGATCATCGATTCCTTTCGAAATTTTTGCGTATATTACGAATTTGAAGTTCAAAATTAGTTTTGGTGCATAATATTTTGATTTCAAATTCGTAACCTACTCAAAATTTACGATGGAAATCGATGGTCTTTTATGCAACAATAAATTTGTATTTCTGACCCATTCATCGGCTTTTTGAAAATTTTCAGGTCCCTGGGACATCCCTTAATGGTGACCGAATGGTTTAAAATGTTTTGTCCGGTAATCTTATAGGCATTGGAACAAAATCAGGGGGGTTCGTCACCAAAATTCTAAAAACCCACCCTATTGAATACGTGGTACTTGATTGGACTGAACTATAAAATTGACTATAAGACTACTTAGACTATAAAATTGTTAAAAAAAGTAACATACGTTTTAAAATAAAATAATTAAAATTGCAAGTGAGCTCTTCAAAATATTTTGCATAAACCTGGGAAACAGATCGTTTTTTTTTATGGCTACATAATCTTTTAGGAAAGAAGATTAAGAACCCTGTCGTTAAAAAAATTTCGTTGCAGCCATTAAATTTTCTTTTTCTTTCTTGATTACGGTTTATAACTGTGGACCTGTTTATAATGTTGCTCCAATAAATGCAATTTAGCGAATCCCTCAAAACATATAGCACATTTAAATGGGTTATAGCCGGGATGTTTTTCATGCACATGGCCCTCAAAATCGGTTACAGACACGAATCGATGACATTCCTCGCAAACAAACGGAATTTCAGTTGAATGTTCCCTGACCTCTTTTGAAATTGGAACAGGTCTGGTTCCGCCGACAGAATGTTCGCTCGTAATTGTGGCCGTTGGTACACTTGAAGAAGGTAAATTTTGTCGCTTCTTTGTCGCTGATTCAAGTGTTTCGTCCTGAGAACGTTTTCTTTTCTCCCCTGCATTTATAAAAATGAGTCCATTAATTCAGATCACTTTCAACTCCGGACCTTTTACGAAAAAACGAAAGTAGCTAAAGTCCAAATGAAGCTTTTTGGAGCCAATCATGGCATCAGACTTTTGTTTGGTGTTCATTGAATTTTATCTTTTTTTTAAAAAATTCTTTCTTATTTTAAATTAATACTGAGAAAGAAAAATCTTGAACGGTGTAGGGACTTACTGAGAATCGATTTATTTTACAATTTTTGTTCTCGACAAAAAAAAGACCTATAAAGCAACAGTTACTGTACCAGGGGGCTACTTTAGATACTTTTATTTTTTAAAAATACTAGAAAACGGCTAAGAATAGTTTCAAAAATTAAACTTATCTAAAAATCATTGATTATTTTCGACATGGTAAAAAATTTTATGTTAACAGCCTAAAAAAGGGCTACACATTCAATATGTAACACTTTTTATGTTAAAAGTTGAATGTAAACATTTTTATGTTGACAAATGACGATTGTTTATTGGTTGATCAACAATCAGATTGATGCAATACAATCGTTTTATGTAAAATTGACATGAAAAAAATATGTAGCCTCTTTTTTTACTAGCAAAATATGTTACTTTTAACATAAAATTTTTTACCGTGGAACCTTTTACACGGTAAAAATTTTTATGTTAACTTGCTAAAGAAGGGCTACACATATTTTATGTTAAAAAAAAATAAAATGTTGTTGTCCATAAAACATTCTTTTTGTTTTTAGTGCTTTGCTCGAGGCTACAGGCAAATGATGTTACTTTTAACATAAAAGTTTTTTACCGTGTAAGTTCAACCCTAGTTGCCTAAACTTGTTTTATTACGAAGGTATTAAGTTTTTGATGAGAAAAACAAAATTAAGAAATTAAGAAACGTAAAATGATAAGATGCATTCTGCTGCATTTACCGGTCAAATTCATGTTAAATTGCTTTCCACACTTGCCCTATACACGGTAAAAAATTTTATGTTAAAACTAACATAAATTCACTATTAAAAAAAAGGGGGGCTACATATATTTTCTATGTCAATTTTACATAAAACGATTGTGTTGCACCAATCTGTTTGTTGATCACACAATAAACAGTTGCCATTGGTCAACATAAAAAATTTTACATTCAACTTTTAACATAAAATGTTTTACATAGGGAATGTGTGGCCTTTTTTTAGGTTGTCAACATAAATTTTTTTACCGGGTATAGTCCCTTAAACAATCAACCTAATTTCACTCAAAATTAAACTATTAGAATCCAAAGAAATTTTTTACGGTCATTGAGGCTACTTTGTACAGATATTTCAATAGTTTTTGCCGACATGACGTCACCCATGTATTTTGCCCATAAAGCTCTTCCAAGCTGATATGGCCGCTAAGTACAGGGTCTTATGTCTTCCAAGTTAATAGCATAGCCATATTGCAGAAGGCGGTTAGCACCGCCTATGGCGATGTCGCAAGGGTGCTAAATCAACAACAAGGTTTTGATTTACGACTACGTTCACTAATTTTTTAAATAAATATCGATAGTCATTGACAGAAAATGGTACCAACAGGGATAGAACTAGTCACTTTTTCCCCTAAAAGTCACTTCTTTTGTGAAAAGTCACTAAAAGTCACTTTTTTTGATAATATGGTGGATTTTAAGAAATTTCCTGCATTAAAAAATTCTATTCAACATTCGAAGTTGCTCAAGGAAAGTTTTTTTCACTAAAACGCCATCTTTAAAAATAATTTTATGTGAAGTTGTGAAGATTCCCTACCATTTTTCCTAAAAAAAAGTTAATTCCTAATCCATTTTTTCTAAAAAATTTTTGTTCCTAAAATTGTTTTCCTAACAATTTTTTTTTCTAATTTTTAATTTTCCTAAAATATTTTGATTCCGGAAATAAAATTTCTTAAAATCCCTAAAATAAAATTTCCTGAAAAGAAAAGAAAATTTCCTAAAACTTCTTTAGGGACTTGAAAAAATTAAGACAAATTATTCCTTTTTGGGAAATTTTATTTGAGGATTAAAAAATTTGATAAAAATTGAAAATCATGAACAAAATGGTTAGGCTAAAAATTTTAGGAACCAAAATATTTAAGAAAAATTCATAAAAATAATAAAAACTACTACAGTCACTAGGGTGTCCCTTATTTTGCGAACTTTCGAATTTGATGTCGGGCCGGGTGGAATCTCGTTCTCTATGGGGCCCTAATAAACCCTGAATTTTTTCAGATTTTTTACTGAACGGGAAGGCGTGCCGACTTGAGCTTTAAGTTCCGAAAATCCCATAAGAGAAAAAAAGTCGACAGTTTTTTTTTTTTTGCCGAAAGACGTCGTTTCCTATCGGAAATTTTGCGTAGATCACGAATCTGAAGTCCGTTTTTTTATATCTGGTTTGGCTTTTGAGTTAAAGGAGAAAATGTGGCAAGAAAACCTGGTTAAGTGACAAAACACACTAAGTCCTAAGTTTTGCTCATATTTTTGGACTCTAACTCAAACGCCAAACCAGATATAAAAAAACGGACTTCAGATTCGTGATCTACGCAAAATTTCCGATAGGAAACGTCGTCTTTCGGCGAAAAAACAAATTGTCGACTTTTTTTCCCTTTATGGGATTTTCGGAACTTAAAAGCTCAAGTCGGCACGTCTTTCCGTTCAGTAAAAAATCTGAAAAAATTCAGGGTTTATCAGGGCCCCGTAGAGAAAGAAATTCCACCCGGCCCGACATCAAATTTGAAAATTTGCAAAATAAGGGACACCCTATTAGTCACTTCACGTCAGTACTTAATATGAATCTACTAAGTTCAACTGACATCAATTTTTACTTTTTCCTTGGTGTTGTTAAAAAAAAAAAAAAAAAAATAGAAGCCATGGATTTTTTCCCACCCTATTAGTCACGTCTAATACGTTAAAAAAGTTTTGGATATACTTATTTTAAGTCACTAAATTTCTTCCGCCAGGTCACTGAAAGTCACTGTTTAAACCATTTTCGGTCCCTAAAGTCGCTAATTTTTCTGGGTGAATAAGGTTGGCCTGCACCAATCGCTTTGTTAATATAATTTTTTTATATACAGAAACCAATAATTTGTCATATCCTTTTCAATTATTAAAGATATTCAGGTGTAAACATGATTGTGCAGAGTAGCCCCACTTTTCTCACAGCGACAGCTTTGCGAAAATCGAGTCCTTATTCGAGTTAGAACAAGTATAGATATTATAACAGGGTATCAAATTAAAGCTAAAGAACGCCTTTTAATTTTGGTATAAGCAGATATGAATTTTCTTCTACTTTTTACATAGGTTTTTAGAAAAAATGTCAAAAAATGTACAAAGTAGCCCCCTGATACAGTACTTAATATGAATTTACTAAGTTCAACTGACATCAATTTTTACTTTTTCCTTGGTGTTGTTTAAAAAAAAAAAAAAAAAAAAAATAGAAGCCATGGATTTTTTCCTTCCCGATTTCATAACAAATTCTATGAAATTTTCTTTGGTCGCGTTTCGCAACAAGTGGAACACCTTAGAGATTTGAAAGGCGGCTGCAATGAGATGTTTAAAACCCCTTCGCTTTTTTTCTTCAAATAAATTTCTACTTGATTTTCAGTTTATTCATACCTGTTGCTTTTTGAGGGTCTTCGGTTGCACCTGGAAAAATGAAGTTATATGAACTTTAAAATGGAAACCTGCGTTTTGATTTTTAAAATTAAACTGAGAATTACCTTCGGACGTTGTTCCTGGCGGTATAGTTGACCCTTTTTGGCCTCCTTTAGAGAGCGATTTCAAGTGCCTGTTTAAATTGGCTTGGTATTCAAACATTTTTCCGCAATGATCGCATACATTATGATCTTTCTTGCGATGTTCAGTTAGTTTAGCTTGAGATTCGAATACAACCATTCGGCAATATTTGCATAAAAATTTTGCGATTGCAAAGCTTTTCGGGATGTCAGTTTCCTTAGTCCCTCGTCTTGTAGTGATTTTGAAATATGGAACACATTTTTCCCCATGGATTGAAAGCTGCTTAACTGTTTCGGTTTCATCAAATTCCATTCCGCACTTACGGCAAGCAACGTTTTGCGTTCTTGGATGACTCGTCTCGTGGCTTTTAAGATCTGTTATCGATGAAAACGTGCTGTCACAATAGTTACACGTAAATATGTGTTCTGGTTCAATGGTTTGTACTGAAACAATTAAAATAAGCGAAGTATTTTATTCTTCAGAATATTTATATAAATTCTTTCCATGTGCAATGTGCCGGATTTAAAAAAAAAAAATTAAAATAATCTCAAACGGTATTTAAAATTGGGTGGATCGAAAAACACGAATTTTTGCATTTGAAAATGCCACAGTCCGGAAAACTTGCTCCATTTGGCCTCCAGCTTTTTTCTGAATTGAAAATGCATTGAAATCCATTTTTCCAGCTTTTTTTTTGAATAAATTATGAGTTAAATATTTTCCAAGTCCTTGCTAGCATTTACAAAAACGAAATCTGTGAAATTAGAAATTTAATTTGGTTTAAGTACGCACGGGTATTTAAAAAAAAAAAAAAAAAAAAAAACAGCAGAGTGTGCAGAATTTTTTTGAAAGAAATTTTGTATATTTAGTTTATGGATATTAAAATAAAAATTTCAGAAAGTAATTCCTGAGTATTAATTTTTTTAGATAATGGAGAAGAGCAGGAGCTTTAGCGTCAAAATTTGAGGAAATCGGAAACCAAACTTTTGGAAATATGTATTCCAATCTTTTGAGAACTAACGTTACGGCAAAGCGTGTAGCTTTTAGTCCGGGTTTCTTTTTCCTGCAGTTTTGAATATTTATGTAAAGTAAGCCGTTTAACAAGTTTTTAGCGTATCCGAAAGGATTTTCTTAACAGGAAAATGCAAGCCTGTAGGTTGTCTAAACTCGTTTAAGCCTTGAACACCAGTTTTTAAAATATTAGAGGGAGATTTTAGAGGTGAAAACCTCTCTTGACTGCTTCAAATCCAAATTTCGATTAGGACTAGAAAAATGCTCTTGTTATTCCTTTATTAAATTTGAGAAGCTTCACCTTAAAAATTAAGCTTTACCTTCCTCGTCTGATCGTGGCTCCTCCTTGATCTTTAAATGTGAACTGCCGTCAGACATATCTGATAAATCGAGATTGTTTCACTTCTGATTCGAAATCCCTTGCTTAATCTTGGCAAAAAATGAGACCCGATAATTCCCCGGTTTAGTTTTGTTCCAAAAAATAAATGAACATTAATTAAATAGAATATATAAAAAACACTTAACACATATATTTTAAATATTAAAATCAAAGCGAAGGAAGAAACAATAGGACCGTCTTCGAATGCTGAGTCAGATGTACTGAGTCCATAGAATAGATAATAATCAAAGATAAAGGATCTTGTTACATCACGTTAGTTTTTTTCATAAGTTTAAACGATACATTCACGGCACACATCAATGTTCAAAACTGCACAAGTTTTATTATTGTAGTAATTTTATTTTGCTAGGCCTTGACGAAAACTCGAATTCGATGACTGTATTTGTCAAAAACCTATGTTTACCTTATGTACGATTTCATTAACTAATCAGTATTTTATAAATAGATGACTTTTTTGGCAAATAATCGATACTAAAAGCTAAATATTGGAGTCCAACGAATATTTATCATATGTATTTAATCCAGGTCTAATACGATCACCCAATATTTTGCCCGTGAAATGAGCTTTGAAAATTTTTAAAGTCAGTGCGCGACCTAAAGACCTAATTTTAAAGTCTGAAAAAAAAAAAAAAAAAAGGAATAATAGTAATACCAAACTACCCAACTACTTTTTCCTGCTTGTGTTAAATTTAGAGCGGAAATTTTGACAAGCGATAATAAATCTCAGTATGGGTTCCTTTTGAATGTCCCGTCCGTCACACGCTAAAAGCTGTCGCTATATTTTCTGTTGCATTTTCAAAATTTTCAAAAAAATACCGGTGGTAGATCTTGTGTACCTGTATTATGTTTCTATAAAAGTAGAAGCAATTTTTTTCAGTTCTGAGGGAGTTTTTAACTCTTTAAAGCGTACAAACGTCCCTTCCGTTACATACGGATCTGCTCTTTGACATGAAAACATTTAATTTTTTGGTCTTTACGGGGGTAGATCTTATGTGCCTGCATTATGTTATTATAAAAATAGAAACCATTTTTTTCACTTTTGAAGTGGTTTTGTAACGTTTTGAAAGTGCAAATGTATGGATTTGCTTTATTTTAAGAGGGATGAAATATTGATAAAAAAAATGGCGAATATACGTACAATTCGAACATTCGGATGTTGCTTATTTTATTTCGTAAATTTGTAATCGTTACAAAATAGCATTAAAACAAAGAGGACATTTAATTAAAATCGATTAAAAACGCTGTGACTGGAATAATCTAAGAAGGTATGACTATGATAAAGCCATCTAAATCTATAAGAAAATAAAAAACAAACATCGCTAAAATATGGTCGAAATAAAAACTAGATATTTTACAAGAGAACAACTTAAGAAATAAAAACAAAAGAAGGATCAAAACGGTTCCTTGTTTTTTTCCCACAGTCTATTTCATTTAGAGGCCAATCGGAAAATTCTCTGTCGCTTTATTAAGAAAGAAACCAATTTGAAGCCCAAAATTAAAAAAGGCTCCTAAAAAATTTTCCAAATCGTTTCAAATCGCCATTGCATCGAAGAAACTTTAAGACAGTAATTTAAACGAAAATTATACTCAAATTTCTTAAATTATTGACGATTTTGCGTAGTTTTCAAAATTTTCATCCGGCATCTGACTAATCAGAAATTGGTGTCATTTAGGAAGCTTGTCAATGTCGGACTAGTTTTTTTGAAAACGAGCGAAACTATTTTAAAGAGCCTTTTATTCGGACTGTTCCTTTTTTAGTTTTCGAAGAGAATTTACGATCGCCCCTAAAAATTTCTTAAATGCTTGGGAAAAAGGGGAAAACAGAACAATGAGTAATTTGTTCCCTTTTTTGTCAGTTGTGAAACCATTCATATTTGTAACATATCGCTTCTGTCCTGTTCAAGTCTGCACAAGTTTTTTTTTTCGTTTTTAATGGGTCATCAGTAAGGTAAAAACATGGATTTATTCTTTAAAAGTCGATAAATATTTGGTGGATGCCTCTTCTTCGTCAGCCCTAGGATCGACGGTATCAGGATCTTGAGAACTGTGTACGGGTTCTGGGTCTTTCGTTTCGATTTTAATTTCGGCGGTCTCAACTTCTGCTGGCATGAGCTGAACATCATTAGCTACCGTTATTTTCATGACGAAAGCCTCTTCTTCGGGCTTAATTTCATGTAGTTCACGTAAATGCCTCAGCATTGCGTCCTCCGTGAAATACCTATTGCATTCACTGGCGGGGCAACGGTGTACCTTTTCCTCAACAGCTAGAAGAATAAGCAAATATGTTTGATTTTTTATTTGAGTTAGATTGTTCGAAAACTGAACTAATAATTACCTCCAGCGAACATCTTATCCAATATGTCATCTAATATTCCTTGTGCTATCGCTTTTGATTCTTCTGACGGATCACTTTGGGATGTTTCCAATTGTTCTCCTGAACGAGTTTCTTCTGGAATTGGTGCTGATTGTTTCACGGAATCCGTATGCCGTTCCTGGCGATGTTTATCTAGGCGTTCTTTTGAGGGGAATTTAGGGTTGCACAAGTCGCATGGAATGCTTGTTTCGGTGCCCGTAGAGGTTTCCTGAGTTTGATTAATATTAATTTGTTTGAGGACGGTATCACCAACAAATTTGCTCAAATGACTTGCAAGCTTTGAAATTTGTGTGCACATGGGGAAGATCTTTCCCTTATTTACAGTGAACAATCTTTGGGTTGCAAACGTTTCACCACAGTCTACACACCTAGATCCGTGCTTTTTTTTTGGTTTTTTTTTCCTAGTTCCTTCTGTTTCACCTTCATGTTTTTTTCTTTCATGTGTAGCGAGACTTCCACGATACTTATAGACTTTGTCACAAAATTGGCATTTATACAGCTCTCCCTCTTCATATACTATTTCTTCAGCCTCGAGGTTGCCTTCTTCCTCTTCAATGATATTTTCTGAAACGTTAACGTAATTTTATTAGATCTTTCTGCAAAAGATGGAATTCATTCTGTTTTAAAACTCTTGAGTTGTAAAATTGGAGGACATTCAAGGATATTGGAAAATGCCTCATATTTGAGGTATTTTTTTAGGCAAAATTATAATTTTGTTATTATTAACCGGAATAAGCTGAAATTTGACCTGGTTATGTGTTTTGGGCCGATTATTCCCATCGTAAAATCAGAACTTGAAAAAAATTAAAATCCAATATGGCGGAGCAATTTGATTTTTAAAAATTCACCTTAGCGCAATATTGCTTTTTTTTTCTTTGGAATTGATTTATTTTGACATCGGATTTGAAATGTAGGATATCCGAAACACATGGAAACTTGCTTTCCATGAATTCTTAGCGAAAAAAAGGAAAATTGTGCGATATTTTATGCGGGTAAAAACAAATTAGGTAAAAAAAAAAAAGTTTTTGATTTGAATTATTTTAAAAAAATAACATGATGAGTAAACTTTACCTGAGCTTCCTTGAGACATATCTGACTATCGAAATTTTTTCACCCCCTACTTGAAAAAGTCTAATGTAGTTTAGTTTGAAATAGTAAATTTAACACCAAATATAAATAACTTTTAAAATTAGTACATAAATTTTGTATATTTAACACATGAAATTAAAATATTTAAAATCAAGGGGAAGAAATGCAAGAGATGGGCCGTCTGAGAAAGAAGAAACAAGACTGGTAATGGTTGAATTTTGTTCTTGTAAAAAGTGATAAACCAAAAAGATGAAACTTGTTACGTTCTGTCATTTCTTTGTGTTATAAGATCAGTTAATGTGTTTCCTGCATGCAATTATTTTTTTGTGAATAGTTTTGAAGAAAAACTCTTTAAATAATTAAAATCGGTTGAAAGTTATGTTTACCTTACGTGCCTATTTTTTAACTACTCAAGGATAATAAGTTGATAAAACGGACATTAATATTTTCATTTTTCCATTTTATTTTTCTAAAGTTTACTTCCTGAGGAGTAACTGGTTTATGAGCTTAGATAAGTTAAGTGTAAGAAAAAAGAGCAAACGAGGAATCGTGAAGAAGATAGTTTTTTTCAAAATTTTCTTGTGCAAAAAAACCTCCTTTCAAAACTCCCTATGAAAACGACTTGAATAATTTATATAAAAATGATATAAAAATTATACATAAATTATATATGTAATTTATATATATAATTATGATTTATATATAATTATAATTTGACATGGTTTATATATAATTTATGTATATATAATTTATAAAATCATGAATTTTAATCTAAGGAATTTACATAAAATATAAAAGTTATATATTTAATCTAATCTCGGAATTTATGTATCTTCTATTAGGGTGGTTCAAATTTACCTTACTTTTCGCGATTTTGTTCTTCATGAGATTTTCATTTTTCTTAGGGTCTAAAAACAAAAGGTAATTTTTTTCAGATTTTTTCGACCACGTTTAGGGGTGGCCCACGGCCATTTTGTGCTTGAAAAAAAAAATATTTTTTGGCAGTTTTTTAAACAAATTTTTTCTAAACTTTAGGAGTGATTCTTCGGGACCAAAGGAGGTTGTTTATGGGCTTTCGACATCGTAGAATTCGAAAATGACCTCGAAATTGCCAACACACAAAAAATTTTTATTTTTGGCCAAAAAACGGTGTTTTGCCAGATAGGGGCGATTCTGATGAAAACAGTGATATATTCGGATTCTACGATGTCGAAAACCTAGTTTAGCATGATTTAATCCCCAAAACAAATTGTCAGAAGGGTGAAAATCGACCTGAAATTCGCTTTTTAGCCAAAAAATAGTTATATTTGGTGGAAAAAAGGTGTTTGACCTGTTAGAGGTGATTCTGATCGAAACGGGGAGGTCATTTTCGGATTCTACGATGTCGAAAACCTAGTTTAGAATGATAAAATTGCCAAAAAAAAATTTTCAGAGGGGTGAAATTAAAAATAAATCATATCGATCGATTTATCGATATAAATCATGAATTTTAATCTAAGGAATTTATATAGAATATAAAAATTATATATTTAATATAATCTAGGAATTTATGTATCTTCTATATAAAATAAAAGGGATCATATCGATCGATATGAGGTCAGGTGAAAGTATCTCTGTTGCCCTGTCTCCACTTGTACATAATCAACCTTTTGCATTATCGTGAATAATCGTTCAAAACCGGTTAGAGCGTTAAAATCGAAGAGAACTCGAAGAGAACATAATGCTAAACATGATTATCATCGTTCTGAACGATGATTATCATGTTGGGCAATTATATCGAAGTTTGAAAGTTAACGCAAACGTTGATTATCGTCAGGTGAAGACCTAGCATGTCCAAGGTTCGATCGATAAATCGATCCATAAATTGATAAATCGATAAAAAGCGATAGATCGATCCATAAATTGATAAATCGATCGATCAATCAATAAATAGAGAAATTGATTGATAAATAGATAAATCGACCAATAAATCGATCGATAAATTGATAAATCGATAAATAAATCAATAAATTGATCGATAAATCAATAAATCATTAAATTGGTCAATAAATCGATCGATATTAGGTTAGGTCGAAGTGAAAGTGTCTGTCCACGCAAGATCAATCAATAAATTGATAAATAGAGAGATCGATCGATAAATAGATAAATCGACCGATAAATTGATAAATAAATCAATAAATCGATTGATAAATCAATAAATCGTTAAACCCATAAATGGATCAATAAATCGATCAATAGATCGATAAATCAATAGATAAATCGATATTAGGTTAGGTCGCAGTTCACGTCGGATAAGACTCGGTGGCTAGTTAAATAATATAATTTAGGAATTTATATAATTTTTGCTATAAATTCCTATAAAGTACCATTTCGGCCCTAAAAACTTCAAACCCCTGGGCCTGGGCCAAAAAATTTTTTTTCGACCTAAAAGAAATTCAGGCTTCTTTTTACATATAAATGAATGATTTTTTGCCCAGAAGCAAAAATTATAAAATAGATCTTCAAAATGAGCCAGCCTAATTTTTGCTGCTACGAAATCTGGAACATTCTGAGAACTAACATCTGATGTGGTTTCGGTTTGGCCTGGTGGTACTTTTTAGGACGACAATCAAGCTCTCCGACTTTTGATTAAAGCCCCTTTAAATTAGAATGATATTAACAAAGTTGCCAAGTAACCTTAAACAAAATATCTCTCTTTTCAGGCTTCCGTAATGGAACTCGTCCCACCGATTGTTTGAGTTGGAGTCTCAACTACAAATTTGAATGGGATTCCACTTCGGTAAGCTTTATTTTATTTTATTTTATTTTATTTTACCCCTCCGACATCATTAAACAAATAGGAAAGCTTTTGGTTGAATCTTGATTCTAGAAAAACATCGGGTTTTATTATTTTTAATAAAAGGCGACAGATTATTTGGTATTTCTTGGGGGATTTTCGTCTTTCAGTATTTTCATTTTTCGGGATTTCGATTGTCGGGATTCTGAATGCCACCCAAATGGCAGCCTTAAAAAAATATAGGTATTGCTGACAGTGCGCTTAGCAGTACTTTCGCATCAGTATCAAATCAAAACGCGGTTTTTGTGAATCAAGATTGAGTGCTGACGTTTGTGGGGGCAAAATGTTTAAGAGATTTCTCAAAGTAAAAAGCAATATTTTATTGATTTGTAATTGATACAAAATCTTATTAAAAACTAACGTAATAAAATATAAGTGAACGATTTAACGAAATAAAACTACGACAGTACTGTATACAAATTAAAAAACTGAAGTCGTAGATAATATTGTCTTCATTAAACTTTATCTGGGCAAAAAAAAAAGGGATTAAATAGTACTAATTTTTTGCATCCAACATTTCAATATTTTTTTAAACCCTCAAATTCGTCCAAAAACCGAAACGAAATCTTTTAAAAGTTATGATAGATTGCAAATTAAAGCACAATGAAAATGTTTTAAAGGTTTTTGCGCGTACAAGAAGGACTTAAAATAGCCGTCAAAATTAATATGCAACTGTTGAATACGAAGCTTCCAGTATCCAGTATCCCAGAAGAAGTTTTAGGGCCATTCTCAATTTGTTTACAATATTCAGGTCCCGGCATTTTATTATGATTTATTTCTGAATTTGAATGAAAAACTACATTATGTTTTGATAAAACGAACAAGAAAATGTTTTTTGAAAGTAAATTAAATATATTCGGCACCGTCAGATAGAAAAAGAGGCTCTTTTACGAAAAAAACTGCTATGATAGCGGAAAAAAATGGCTGTCCCGATTTCGAGATTCCCAGATAAACAGCTCGATTTTTTACGTAAACCAATTCAGGAAAAATCTTTTTTTCACAATTAGCAATCAGAAATATAAGTAAATCAATAATTTGAAATGAATTTAACGATTCCATTATAATTTCTCTTGAAATAAGGATTTAAAACTTGTCCTCCATTTTTTCCACTAACGGTGTTTTTTTTTTACCGATCATCTATTTTCACGACTTATAAATTACAACGACTCATATAAAGCACTAAATATCAATAAACAAACTCTTATTCCCTCTAAAACTCTAAATAAAATTTTTTAAATAAAAATGCATTGTAAATTAAAGGGGAAATTAACGTTTGATCGACGATCACGATAGTGGAGTTCAGCGAAACTCCACTAACGCAAGCCGAAAAACTGCCCGAAAATCGTTTTAAAAAATTAAACCGCTCACCTAAAACTTCACTAACAAGTCATACGATCCATTTTTCGTCTTTCCGAAACATTTTTTTGGGTAAAACCGCACAGAAATATTAAAATTAAGTAAAAAAACATTTCCACTAACGCAATCAAAACAATACTGTTTATATGGGTTGTTTACATTTTTGAAGGGACATTTCTCGTTCCGAAAATTGTAAATAAATTGAGAATGGCCCAAAAAAGACTGGCTATTTGTGAAAAACTATGAACACATCCACTGGTGCCTGCATTTAAACCATCATTTCCTTTTATAATTTTTGGGGCAATTTATGATTAGGTTTAAAAAATTATTTTTTGAAGTATTTTTAGATTTGAAATGTTGGACAATATGTTCCTTTTTTTTTTTAAATTGAATATTAGGGTGGTTCTTTGAAGCCGACTAAAAAATTTTTGTGACGAACCCTCCTGATTTTGTTCTATGGCCTAGTAAGATTATTCCGCAAAAAAATTTGAAGTCTATCGGTCACCATTAAGATAAGCCCCAGGGGCCCAAAAATTTCCAAACAGCCCATATAAGGGCCAAAAATTTTTTTTTTTTTTGTGCATAAAAGATCATCGATTTCTTTTGAAAATTTTGCGTAGGTTGCGAATTCCAAGTTCAAAATTAGTTTTGGCGCATGGCTTTTTGATTTTAAATTCGTAATCTACGCAAAATTCCCGATGGGAATCAATGAAAATTTATGCCGAAATAAATTTTCATTATATACCGGCTTTTTGAAAATTTCCAAGTCCCTGGGACATCCCTTAATGCTGACCGAATACGGTCTAAAATTTTTTCGTGGAATAAACAGGCTTTGGAACAAAATCAGGGGGGTTCGTGACCAAAATTCAAAAAAATTTGTCCCCCTCTTCCGAAAAACCACCCTATTAAACACGTACTTAACATACATCTTACGTGGTACTTGATTGGACTCAACAATAAAATCGTTAGCAAAAAGGAACTTAAGCTCTAAAATAAAAAAAAATTAAAATTGCAAGTGAGTTCTCCCAAAATATTTTGCATAAACCTGGGAAACTGACCTTTTTTTTTTTTTTACTGTTAAATAATCTTTTAGGAAAATAAAAACCCTGTCGTTTAAAAATTTCGTCGCAGCCGTTAAATTTTCTTTTTCTTTCACGACTACTGTTCATTACGGTGGACCTGGTTATAATGTTGCTTCAATAAATCCAATTTAGCGAATCTCTCGGAACATATAGAAGCACATTTGAATGGCCTATAGCCGGGATGTTCCTCATTCACATGGCCCTCAAGATCGGTCACAGACTGGAATCGGTTCCGACATTCCTCGCAAACAAACTTTGTTGAATGTTCTCCGACCTCTTTTGGAACAGTGTATGGTGGTCTTGTCCCGCCAACAGGGTGTTCGCTCGTAATTGTGGACGCTGGTTCACTTGCAGAAGGTAAACCTTGGTGCTTCTTTGTCGCTGATTGAGGATTTTCGTCCTGAGAAAGTTTTCTTTTCTCCCCTGCATTTATAAAATAAAATTTGATTAATTCAGATCACCTTCAACTCCGGACATTTTACGAAAAAACGAAAGAAGCTAAAGCCCAAATGAAGCTTTTCGGAGCCATTCAGACTTTTGTTTGGTGTTCATTAAATTCTCTTTTTTTTTTCTTTTTTTTTCCTCTCAATTCTTTTTTATTTTAAATTATTACTAAGCAAGAAAAATCTTGAACGGTATACGGACTGAGAATCGATTTTTCTCACAATTGCAATTGCAATGCAATCGCAATGAGATGTTTGAAACCTCTTATTCCGCTTTTTTTCTTCAAATAAATTTTTAATGGATTTCCAGTTTATTCATACCTGTTGCTTTTTGGGGGACTCCGGTTGCATCTGGAAAAATTAAGTTATGAACTTTAAAATCGAAACCTGCTTTTGATTTCTCAAATAAAACTGAGAATTACCTTCCGACGTTGTTCCTGGCGGTACAGTTGGCCCTGTTCGGCCTCCTTTACAGGATTTCAAGTGGCTGTTTAGAATGCTTTGGTATTCAAACATTTTTCCGCATTTATGGCATATATTATGAACTTTCTTGCGATGTTCAGTTAGTTTAGCTTGAGATTCGAATGTTGCTTTTCGACAATCATTGCATGGAAATATTGCGATTGAAAATTGTATTGGTTCAGTTTCCTTAGTCCCACGTGTTGTAGTGATTTTGAAAAGTGAAACTGTACATTCTTCCCCGTGGATTGAAAGCTGCTTGACTGTTTCCGTTACATCAAAGTCCTTTCCGCACTTTAGGCAAGCAACTTTTTGCTCTGTTGGATGACTCGTCTCATGGGTTTGAAGATCTGTTAACGATGAAAACGTGCTGTCACAATAGTCGCACTTAAATCCGGATCCACTAGTTGACTGAGCCCCTTCTGGTTGGATGATTTGTACTGAAATAATTAATATAAGCTAAGTATTTCATTCTTCAAAATATTTATATAAATTCTTTCAATGTGCCAGATTTAAAAAAAAAAAAAAATGAAATAATCTCAAACGGTTT
This sequence comes from Liposcelis bostrychophila, assembly GCA_037577465.1. Classification (NCBI taxonomy): domain Eukaryota; kingdom Metazoa; phylum Arthropoda; class Insecta; order Psocodea; family Liposcelididae; genus Liposcelis; species Liposcelis bostrychophila. The sequence goes on from CM075212.1 coordinate 27,828,184, forward strand.
TTAAAATTGGGTGGATCGAAAAAACACGAATTTTTGAATTTGAAAATGCCACAGCTCAGAAAACTTGCATTTTGGCATCCAGCTTTTTTTTGATTTTTTAAAGGCCAATTTCTGTTCCCCCAGAGGCCAAGTTTTTCGAAGTCTCATAAGGACCGAAAAAATCGGAGCCTTATTTTGGTGCGGAAGAGTTCATTTTCTATCGGAAATTTCCGATAGGAAATTTTAGAAATTTCAAAAATGGAGGCTGTTTTACAGAAATTGAAGCCATTTTTTATTTATGAGCAAACAGCGGCTTTTAATAAAAGTCTCTGCACATCTTCAGCTCATATGTAAAAAAGGCCTTCAACTACTGTAAAACTGACTTTATTTTTGAATTTTCCGGAAAATTTCCGATAGAAAATGAACTCTTTCGCACCAAAATACGACTCTTAATTTTTTTGGGATATCATTGAGCATCATAATCTCTTAAGTCCTCTATTTTGGACATTCATTAATTCATAATTAAAATATTATAAATTAATTATAATGTTAATAATTTTTCGTTAAGAGGCAACTACACGGTCCGCACAAACTATTTTTCCCCACTATTTTTGACGTAGTCCTACGTCAAAAAAAAAAAAAAAAAAAAAAAAAACCGCTGCGCAGAATTTTTTGAAAGAAATTTTCTACGTTTAGCTTATGGATATTAAAATATAAATTGCGTAAAGTAATTTTTGGGCATTAATTTTTCGGATAATAGAGAACTGTAGCGTCAAAATTTGAGAACTAACGATACGACTGAGGTGTAGCTTTTGTTTAAGCTTCTTTTTCCTGTAGTGTTGAAATTGTTTTGTAAAGTAAGCCGTTTAACAAGTTTTTAATGTATTCGGAAGGATTTCCTGAACAGGAAAATGCAAGCCTATTGGTCGTCTGAACTCGTTTAAGCCGTGAACACTAAATTTTTAAAATATTAGAGGGGGATATGAAAGGTTAAAACCCTTCTCGACTGCGTCAAATCCAAATTTCGATCCCGACTAGAAAATTGCTGCTACTCCTTTACTGAATTTGAGAAGTTTCACCTTCAAAATTAAGCCTTTACCTTCTTTGACGTCTGAGCCGATTCTGACCATTCTTTTATTCCCATTTCCTTCGACGCCGGAGCCGATTCTGATCATTTTTTTATTCCCATTTCCTTCCTCGTCTGATGGTGGCTCCTCCTTGATCTTTAAATGTGAACTGCCGTCAGACATATCTGATAAATCGAAATTGTTTCTCTTCTAATTCAAAATCCCTTGCTTAATCTTGCCAAAAAGCGAGACCCAATAGTTCCCCGGTTTAGTTTTGTTCCAAAAAATAAATTAACATTAATTAAATAGAATATATAAAAAACACTTAACACATATTTTAAATATTAAAATCAAAGTGAAGGAAGAAGCAATTGGACCGTCTTCGAATGGTGAGTCAGATCTACTGAGTCCATGGAATAGATAATAATCAAAGAAAGTCGATCTTGTTACTGCACGTTAATTTTTTCATAAGTTTCATCGATACATTCATAACAGACATCAATGTTCAAAACTGCAGAAGTTTTTTTATTGTAAAACTTTTTTTTTTGCTAGGCCTTGACGAAAAATCAAAGTCGATGACTGTATTTGTCAAAAACCTATGTTTACCTTATGTACGATTTCATTAACTAATCAATAATTTATAAATAGATGACTTTTTTAGCAAACAATTAATACTAAAAGCTAAGTATTGGAGTCCAACGAATTTATTATATGTATTTAATCCAGGTCTAATACGACCACCCAGTTTTTTGCCCGTGAAATAAGCTTTTGAAAATTTTTAAGTGCGCGACCTCAAGACCTGAATTTTAAAATATGAAAGAAAAATAGGGAATAATAGTAACACTATAAAAGATTCCAATCCAATACGTCCGTGAAGTTGGCAGGACCCAGTCAACGGATTTGATCGAAAATAGTCTTATATAGTAGCTTTTTATTGTTCTTTAATAGTTCCGTGATTGTTCTAATTTGTTCTCTAACCTGAAAAAACTGGAGCCAAAAGTAGGTGGGTCCTGCTAACTTCACGCGAACAGGACCCAATTTGAATTTATCAAAAATTTTTGCCTTTGTCGGTTGCTTTTGATTTGTTCTTCATTGTTCCGGCCAATTCAACGTTTGTTGTGCAACAGGTATGACAGTATTAGGAGGAGTAAGGGCACTGCCAACTTCACGGAAATAAAATAAAGTCAAATCAGACGTTTAAATAGTTGGAATCGATTTCGTTTTGTTTGTTTTCTGAGAAAAAGGTTTGTTCTTGTACGAAAAATACTATCAGGTTGAATTTTTCATTTTTGGAAAGACATCCTGGGTGTGAAAAATCATGGCCTATTTGTAATATTTAAAACTTGTCTATCAATGTCTTTTTGATTGTTCTGAAATGTTCTACAAATATTTCGGTACTCCATCTTCTCAAATCCTGGAAATACAGACTTTTGAGGTCTGCAAATTGCAGACTCTGCATGCAGCAGGACACATTTTTTCCCCCAATAGAGCGCGCCATCTTTCCGGTTTGTTATTCAATCTCCTGCCACGTCGGGTTTACAGTGTTCTTTTTTTTTTGTCCATTATTGATCAGACATCGTTTGTTCTCGTTTGTTCTCTTTTGTTCTCGTCAGGAAAACGTTTAAGTTCGTTCGTGGCTGGAAGTTCTGATCAAAAGTCGTTTGTTCTTGATTGTTCTGGTATTATTAACAAGATAATTTGGAATACCTTGCATTATTGTATTGATCAGAAATCGTTTGTTCTCGATTGTTCTTCCCTGACAAGCGACTGAACGAACGACTTTTGATCAGAACTTTCAGCCACAAATGAACTAAAATGTTTTTCTGGCGAGAACAAACAAGAACAATCGAGAACAAACGCGAACAAACGATGTTTCATCACTATAATAATGCGAGGTATTCTAAATTATCTTGTAAATACCAGAACAATCAAGAACAAACGAATTTTGATCAGAACTTCCAGCCGCAAACGAACTAAACGTTTTCCTGACGAGAACAAACGAGAACAATTGAGAACAAACGATGTCTGATCAATAATGGACAAAGAAAAAGAACACTGTAAACCCGACCGGGCAGCAGATTGAATAACGATTTTGAGTCTTTGTCAAATTAAAAATACAAGAAATAAACTGGAAATTCGGAAAAAATCTGGAAAAATATTATAAGTCAAAATAATTGGCAACTTAAGAGCCATATTGCCGCTTTTAAAAATCAGTTGATAAGTGGTGTAGTGGATGAAGGCGGCTCGACCACAAGGCTCGGGTTCTATTCCAAAAAATTATAATTTTTTTTTTTTCCTTTTTTTTTCTCATGAGAATGTTAAAAATGAGCCTTTAAAGTCCCCATATGCTAAATATGGGGACAGTGCAATTCAAGCATAAAATTATTATATTGGTCAGTTAAAAATTTTAATTATAAAAATTTATAAATAGCTATAAAATTTTATAATCGGTCAAAACGTTATAGAGTTATAAAATTTTATAACGCACTTTTTCTTAGGTTGACACTCAAGTAAACTCATTTTATTTTTTATTCGATATCGTCATTTAAAATAGTGCCTTCTTTTTTCTTTTCAGTTGTTCAATAATGCTGCACTTGGAGCGGTAGGTCGTGTGATCGACCTCGATGACCGCTGAAACAACCTCCATCTTTGGGTAAGTTCATATTGAATTATTATTTTTTTTTTTTTAAATCAAATCTGGAGTCAAAGGCTGGGATGTGTAGGGAATCAGCCTTTCGGACAGGAGGTTTGAGCTTTCTGTAGATTTTCCCCTTATCTCTTTGGTATTATAACAAGGCCATGAAAGCTTTGATCCCTCTAAATTTCCGGGCTTGTTTTTAATCTTTAAACGTACTAGGATGCTGCAGACATGTTACCAGACAGGAGAGAGGAAAGTTTTTAATGGGAGCTCCAAATAATTAATTAGCTACTTTAAAATTCCGTGGAATTTTCAAAGTTCGGACAAGTTTTCCAGATAAGAACATAACTAATTTTTAAGATAAAGGGACCGACTCGACATTTCACGGAAAAACAAATTTTGAGACGCATTTGCCAAGGTGGACGTGGGAACGTATAGTTGAAGAAGGGTATATCGTCGTGGCGCGTTGAAAAGGAGCAATATGAAAATGCTTCTTCAAAAGGTAAACATAAACATAAACATTATTTTTCATGTTGCTCCTTTTCAACGCGCCACGACGATATCTGATTAAAAAAAAATTTTAAATTTAAAAGAGAAAATAATAAAAAAAAAGGGAGTTTTCGGGTATCAGAAAAAAAAATTTTGGGGCTCAAAAAGTTGCATCGTTACATCCCCTTGAGTGACGTCAGACCCATCGTAAAATCTTCGGACAGATCTTTTTCCAACGAATCTGACGTCACTCAAGGGGACTTTATCATTTTCAACTTGAAAATGAATCACGAGACCCATTTCAAGTTGCGACCAAGGCCGCTAGAGCGCGCAATTCTTTTTTCGGGATTCGAACCCGAGATCGGCAGAGCCTGAAGCAGGCTCTTTACACTGTCATAACATTAGCTTATCAACGAAAACGTACTATAAGAACTTAATCCTCGCTGTCGGATGAATCGCAGGAACTGATGTCGGTTGAATCTCCCCGTTCCAATTCGGATTCACTTGGCGGAGTTTCTCTGGAAGAGGAGTTTCCGATAAGAATTTTCAGTGCTGGCTTTATCTTTTCCTCGGTTTCATGCAAACGCCATAGGCTTTGGTTCATCGTTTTTCTTATTTCACATTCTGCTGAACGAATCTAGGCTTTTGTTTGACCTAATTTTTTAAAAACAAAATTTTTTGCGGTCGGAAAAAATTTGAAACTTCAAAAAAATTAAGGGTAGAATTTTCCGACCGAAAAAAATTTCGGAAATTGATTTGAAACACAAAAGATCCTAATCAATTACAGTAACCAGAGTCATTGAACATGACCTCTAAATCGAACAGGTGAGGCGCTGTTGTTATTTTTTGGCAGAAAAGTCTGCTATCTCGAAGTCTGGATCTATCTGCATAATATATATAGATACTGTAAAATTTTCCTTGTTTGCATTGCTCATGAACATTTTTTGTCCAAAAAATCAAATTTACACTTATATTATTATCCTGCTGATGGATTTAAAATTAGAGAAAGGAGAATGGTACAAATGAATTATAAACACTTTATATTTTTTACTTTTATTTTAAAAAAATTCATCGTTAATGAAGTCAAGTGAAGTCTATTATTTTAAAAAAAATTTATTGTCTTCAATTAATGAGTCCCATTAATTGTATAAAGAATCAAAAATCAAAAATCGTGCCTTTGGCGGCAACGAGGAAATGTTGGCTCGACGATCTGAAAAAAAAAATTACAAGTAAATATTTGATTACGCCAATAACCTTTTCCTAAGCTTTACCTTTGGCACCCATTGCAGACATGCAAACGTCGTTCCTCTCTGATTTGACAATTTTAAACAGCTCTTGTAGCAAATTTTGTCTATTCGCGAACCTATAAGTTAGTCTAAACAATTCTGTGGTTTTTATTAGAATTTCCTTGAAATGGGAACGAATCCGATGTTTCGAACTTCTTGAGATTCATGTCAGTGCTAAAGAGATGACTAAATTGTTTTCTGTTGTTCAGGATCGACTGATATTCTTTGACGTTTTTGTTGACGAAGCAAGAGGTTATCTTCTCCATTTGCGCACATTCACGATCGTTAAAGTAGCAGTCATATAGGACGCTTATATTCGGAAACCAAGACATTACCGGTCCCCTCACTGTGCCGAATCCTTCCGTGCCGTATTTTGGAAAAAAATTCATGTTGGACTTTCCGAAGGCTGAAAAGGCTGAAAAGAAAACTGATGAATTCTCCCAAAAGAGTCGAAAAAAACTTCAAGTGCTGGATGTAAACTCGTCCACAGTGTAATGTCACATGTGATATGGCTTTAAAAACTAACAAAAATTCAAGAATTGTTTAAACTGAAACGTAACTGAAACTATTTTCTAAAATTTCACAACAAAGTAGCAAATAGTTTTATAGTAAACTGCTTTCAACTAAGTAAATGAAGAAATATCACCATATTCGGGAATGGAACGCGTTAAAAAGTCAGCGTAATGCCGGAAAGTCGGACCATGTTTGGAACGGCGACCTTTAATAAGTGGAAAAAAACAAAATAAAAACACGTGGATTAGTTCGTGGCAAACAGTTTGTTTCAAACTTAGAAAAAAATCATCTGAATCAGAATCTATATTGGCGCGATGTAACCGAATGAATGTTATTCTGGATTTTGATAACACTTTCGTGTTTCGTCTCTTCATTCCATAAAGTGCTAGTCCCAAATCATTCTTCATATCCTTAGAGTCAGAGAAATAAATTCTCTTAATGGGCCATTTCACATTCGGTTTTAAAATCGCGCAGACTTTCTTCACCGTGTTCCGAATGATGGCTGTTTCCGAGTTAGTGAAGTTAGGGTCATGGTACCGGTAGTGGACCATGTACGAGTAGTGGATCATTCGCTAATCATTGTCGATTTATTTAAAAATGCTAAGTTTTTGACATGTAAAAATCACTTAATATCTAGAAAACTTCATACTGACTTAGAAAAACCAAATATGCAACGATTCCTGGCCATATTTTATAATTAAAACGAAATTATTACCTGGTAGTTCGAAATTTGACGGAAAATAACAAGACGGCCATATTTTTCTTGTCCGAATTTAATCGCTTTTATCGTTTTTGAGGCACTAATTTTTCTTTTGGAGACATACAATTGCAGTTTAAGATGCGGACTATTATCCTATTTTGTCATTTTATTAACTTTTTACTGTTTTTCATTTTTAATCGTTGATGATCCACCACTGAATCAAAACAAATTCAAAACTCTGTAGTGGACCACGGATTTGTTTGTTTTTGTTGACTCTTTTTTTTCCGTGGTTGAATGAAAAAGGTTTGTCGTCTAAAAATCCGTTATGGTGGTTTATTTTTGTTTTCTTCGAATTTGTTATTGTAAGAATGAGCGAAAAAAGGAAATTATTCCAATATGAGGAAAAACACATGAAAAAGCAATCGATCTTGTGAAAAATAAAAACGAAAAGCAAATGAAAAACAAATGAGCAAACCTTTTCTGTTTATGTTCATTTCAACCATGAACGGTCCACTACTAATGCATTGCCAGTTTTTCCGTTTATTTTTTTAAATATTTTTTTTTTTCTCCTTAAAAAGGAATTTTTAAAACTTTGAAAGGGTGAGCAATTTGAGAGCACCTTATTTTCCTGTGATAACAACGTTGTTTTCGATTCTATTATTGTAAATAAGGAGAGAAAATCTAATTTTTAAAAAATTGTTTTGCTTATTTGATCCACTACCGGTACCATGACCCGTATCAACGCGAATTTTTTCTACGAAATATTTGGCCTTCCTTGACCATAATAAGAACGATTTCACGAAACAACGCGAACAAGATTAGAGAAAAGAGCACTAACCTAACCTAACCTAATCGTGGTTTGCTCCATGGCCGTTAGATGCCAGCACTGGTGCTGATTTAATTTTTAAAAGTCTTTTCCGGGTGATTTCGGCATGGGATGTGACGGCAAAGGTTTCGGCTTGACTTTCGGGGACGGTCCGAACCCGGTTCCGGTTCCGGTTCCGGTTCCGGCGCGATCGGCTGTTTTCTAAAAAAAATGAGTCGTATATTAAAAGCAAGCAAAAGCTTTTGCTTTTACTTGTCAACAATATTCAAGTTTATTTGTACTTAATTAAGTTTAAATGAGTTTAGCAAAACTTAATTTACCTTATTTAAACTTACTTAAGTTTAAATAAACTTGTTTAAGTTTATTTAAAGAGCCTAAGCAAAAGCAAAAGCTTTTGCTTGTTTTTAATATACGACCCAATAATATCTCGAGAACCGTTAGAGATAAAAAAATTTCGTAAGGATAAAAAATGTTCGCTTTCAAGAGACAAATCCGAAAAAAATAAAATCCCGAATTTTTCAAAAACTTTGGAACTTAGGTTGACTTAGTTTGAAAAAATGACGGACCCGTTTTTATCGCGTATTCAGATAGGAATAAAAAGTTAAGATAGGGAAAGGTTTATAGAAAAGATAAGAAAAAATTAATATTTTTCGTAAGTTACAATGAGATAAAAAGAGCTTTATTTCACACAACCTTTCAAATTTTGATCATGATTATTCAATACAAGTCGGAGGATGAAATTGTAATTTTTGTCAAGTGGGTATTTATTGGTTTTGAATCAAATGTTGGTGCAGCTGTGTTTCATGTACAATCTGGTTGAGATAACTTTCCGGATGGCCTTTTCGGTTATCTGAAATGCAATATTTCAGACATTGTTGACACAGCATGAAATCACTGATTCGTGATTAATTTCAAATTAAAAGTTATATATTACTTACGACGAATTGGTTGACGAGTTGGTTTACTTGTTGCCAGCTTTAGTTGTCCGATCCCCCGGCTTCGCTTGCTATGTCAGAATCTGCTGCGTCTAGAATTATATCAAACGACTGTGATGTGTTTGCAAGATGAGAGATAATTATCTGCGTACCTTTTTGCGCATGTTGACGATGCTTGTTTCCAAGATTTCGGATAATACGTGGAGAAATCCGAAGTGGTGTCACGGAAGAATTATTTAATGTCTCAGGAATTTCGTGCACTGTGACGATTTTTACCCATTCAGACTTCTCAGACTCAATTCCCAAAAACTGAATGAACATGGCCGGGAAAAATTATTGCTTGCACTTTTTCCATTAAAAGTTCTGGTCCATCCATAGTGGGGATGACGAAACACGCTGACCTAACTAACTGTGCAAAAGGATGCGAGGAGAAATATATAGCATCTACAACGTCTTCGGGCATTACAAGTGTAATTACAGTAGAATCTTTTGGTTATATTGTTCGATTGAAGTGTCGAGCACCAAAAACAGTGTTAGGTGATGATTCGTATATTGCCTGGTGTGTTTTGTTAACGCGATTGAAGTGAATGGCGTAAGATCCATACATTTTAAAAGCTTTTTCAGCTGGCGAATATTCCGAAACAGCATTTTATAAATACCTCTATATCATATTATAAATACCTCTATACCATTTTATAAATACCTCTCTTTGGCCCGAGGGGGAGTTGTTTAAAACGATCTATTTCGCCATCTTGAAAAATGAATCCATTAAATATATCTCGTACTTTTTA
>CM075212.1:27838407-27914305 GCA_037577465.1 Liposcelis bostrychophila
AAATTATACATAAATTATATATGTAATTTATATATATAATTATGATTTATATATAATTATAATTTGACATGGTTTATATATAATTTATGTATATATAATTTATAAAATCATGAATTTTAATCTAAGGAATTTACATAAAATATAAAAGTTATATATTTAATCTAATCTCGGAATTTATGTATCTTCTATTAGGGTGGTTCAAATTTACCTTACTTTTCGCGATTTTGTTCTTCATGAGATTTTCATTTTTCTTAGGGTCTAAAAACAAAAGGTAATTTTTTTCAGATTTTTTCGACCACGTTTAGGGGTGGCCCACGGCCATTTTGTGCTTGAAAAAAAAAATATTTTTTGGCAGTTTTTTAAACAAATTTTTTCTAAACTTTAGGAGTGATTCTTCGGGACCAAAGGAGGTTGTTTATGGGCTTTCGACATCGTAGAATTCGAAAATGACCTCGAAATTGCCAACACACAAAAAATTTTTATTTTTGGCCAAAAAACGGTGTTTTGCCAGATAGGGGCGATTCTGATGAAAACAGTGATTATATTCGGATTCTACGATGTCGAAAACCTAGTTTAGCATGATTTAATCCCCAAAACAAATTGTCAGAAGGGTAAAAATCGACCTGAAATTCGCTTTTTAGCCAAAAAATAGTTATAATTGGTGGAAAAAAGGTGTTTGGCCAGTTAGAGGTGATTCTGATCGAAACGGGGAGGTCATTTTCGGATTCTACGATGTCGAAAACCTAGTTTAGAATGATAAAATTGCCAAAAAAAAATTTTCAGAGGGGTGAAATTAAAAATAAATCATATCGATCGATTTATCGATATAAATCATGAATTTTAATCTAAGGAATTTATATAGAATATAAAAATTATATATTTAATATAATCTAGGAATTTATGTATCTTCTATATAAATAAAAGGGATCATATCGATCGATATGAGGTCAGGTGAAAGTGTCTCTGTTGCCCTGTCTCCACTTGTACATAATCAACCTTTTGCATTATCGTGAATAATCGTTCAAAACCGGTTTAGAGCGTTAAAATCGAAGAGAACTCGAAGAGAACATAATGCTAAACATGATTATCATCGTTCTGAACGATGATTATCATGTTGGGCAATTATATCGAAGTTTGAAAGTTAACGCAAACGTTGATTATCGTCAGGTGAAGACCTAGCATGTCCAAGGTTCGATCGATAAATCGATCGATAAATTGATAAATTGATAAATCTATAAAAACCGATAGATCGATCCATAAATTGATAAATCGATCGATAAATCAATAAATCGATCGATAAATCAATAAATCAATCAATAAATAGAGAAATTGATCGATAAATAGATAAATCGACCAATAAATCGATCGATATATTGATAAATCAATAAATCATTAAATCGGTCAATAAATCGATCGATATTAGGTTAGGTCGAAATGAAAGCGTCTGTCCACGCAAGATCGATCAATAAATTGATAAATAGAGAGATCGATCGATAAATAGATAAATCGACCGATAAATTGATAAATAAATCAATAATAAATCGATTGATAAATCAATAAATCGTTAAACCCATAAATGGATCAATAAATCGATCAATAAATCGATCAATAGATCGATAAAGCAATGGATAAATCGATATTAGGTTAGGTCGCAGTTCACGTCGGATAAGACTCGGTGGCTAGTTATAATATAATCTAGGAAGTTATATAATTTTTGCTATAAATTCCTATAAAGTACCATTTCGGCCCTAAAAACTTCAAACCGCTGGGCCTGGGCCAAAAAATTTTTTTTCGACCTAAAAGAAATTCAGGCTTCTTTTTACATATAAATGAATGATTTTTTGCCCAGGGAGCGAAAATTATAAAATAGATCTTCAAAAAGATCTTCAAAATGAGCCAGCCTAATTTTTGCTGCTACGAAATCTGGAACATTCTAAGAACTAACATCTGGTGTGGTTTCGGTTTGGCCTGCTGGTACTTTTTTGGACGACAATCAAGCTCTCCTACTTTAGATTAAAGCCCCTTTAAATTAGAACGGTATTAACAAAGTTGCCAATTAACCTTAAGCAAAATATCTTTCTTTTCAGGCTTCCGTAATGGAACTCGTCCCAACAGTTGTTTGAGTTGGGAGTCTCAACTACAAATTTGAATGGAATTCTACTTCGGTAAGCTTTGTTTTATTTTATTTAATTTTACCCCTCCGACATCATTAAACAAATAGGAAAGCTTTTGCTTGAATCTTGATTCTAGAAAAAAATCGGGTTTTATTATTTTTAATAAAAGGCGACAGATTATTTGGTATTTTTTGGGGGATTTTCGTCTTTCAGTATTTTCATTTTTCGGGATTTCGATTGTCGGGATTCTGAATGCCACCCAAATGGCAGCCTTAAAAAAATATAGGTATTGCTGACAGTGCGCTTAGCAGTACTTTCGCATCAGTATCAAATCGAAACGCGATTTCTGTGAATCAAGATTAAGTGTTGACGTTTGAGGGGCAAAATGTTTAAGAAATTTCTCAATGAGTAAAAAGCAGTATTTTATTTATTTGTAATTGATACAAAATCTTATTAAAAATTAACGTAATAAAATATAAAATGAACGACTTAACGAAATAAAACTACGACAGTACTGTACACAAATTAAAAAACTCTAATCGTAGATAATATTGTCTTCATTAAACTTTATCTGGGCAAAAAAAAAGGGATTAAATGGTACTAATTTTTTGCATCCAACATTTCAATATTTTTTTTAAACCCTCAAATTCGTCCAAAAACCGAAACGAAATCTTTTTAAAGTTATGATAGATTGCAAATTAAAGCACAATGAAAATGTTTTAAAGGTTTTTTCCGCGTACAAGAAGGACTTAAAATAGCCGTCAAAATTAGTATGCAACTGTTGAATACGAAGCTTCCAGTATCCAGTATCCCAGAAGAAGTTTTAGGGCCATTCTCAATTTGTTTACAATATTCAGGTCCCGGGCATTTTATTATGATTTATTTCTGAATTTGAATGAAAAACTACATTATGTTTTGATAAAACGAACAAGAAAATGTTTTTTGAAAGTAAATTAAATATATTCGGCACCGTCAGATAGAAAAAGAGGCTCTTTTACGAAAAAAACTGCTATGATAGCGGAAAAAAATGGCTGTCCCGATTTCGAGATTCCCAGATAAACAGCTCGATTTTTTACGTAAACCAATTCAGGAAAAATCTTTTTTTCACAATTAGCAATCAGAAATATAAGTAAATCAATAATTTGAAATGAATTTAACGATTCCATTATAATTTCTCTTGAAATAAGGATTTAAAACTTGTCCTCCATTTTTTCCACTAACGGTGTTTTTTTTTTACCGATCATCTATTTTCACGACTTATAAATTACAACGACTCATATAAAGCACTAAATATCAATAAACAAACTCTTATTCCCTCTAAAACTCTAAATAAAATTTTTTAAATAAAAATGCATTGTAAATTAAAGGGGAAATTAACGTTTGATCGACGATCACGATAGTGGAGTTCAGCGAAACTCCACTAACGCAAGCCGAAAAACTGCCCGAAAATCGTTTTAAAAAATTAAACCGCTCACCTAAAACTTCACTAACAAGTCATACGATCCATTTTTCGTCTTTCCGAAACATTTTTTTGGGTAAAACCGCACAGAAATATTAAAATTAAGTAAAAAAACATTTCCACTAACGCAATCAAAACAATACTGTTTATATGGGTTGTTACATTTTTGAAGGGACATTTCTCGTTCCGAAAATTGTAAATAAATTGAGAATGGCCCAAAAAAGACTGGCTATATGTGAAAAACTATGAACACATCCACTGGTGCTTGCATTTAAACCATCATTTCCTTTTATAATTTTTGGGACAATTTATGATTAGGTTTAAAAAATTATTTTTTGAAATATTTTTAGATTTGAAATGTTGAACAATATGTTCCTTTTTTTTTTTTAATTGAATATTAGGGTGGTTCTTTGAAGCCGACTTTAAAATTTTTGTGACGAACCCTCCTGATTTTGTTCTATAGCCTATTAAGATTATTCCGCAAAAAAATTTGAGGTCTATCGGTCACCATTAAGATAAGTCCCAGGGGCCCAAAAATTTCCAAACAGCCCATATAGGGGCCAAAAATATTTTTTTTTTTTTTTTGCATAAAAGATCATCGATTTCTTTTGAAAATTTTGCGTAGGTTGCGAATTCCAAGTTCAAAATTAGTTTTGGCGCATGGCTTTTTGATTTCAAATTCGTAATCTACGCAAAATTCCCGATGGGAATCAATGAAAATTTATGCCGAAATAAATTTTCATTATATACCGGCTTTTTGAAAATTTCCAAGTCCCTGGGACATCCCTTAATGCTGACCGAATACGGTCTAAAATTTTTTCGTGGAATAAACAGGCTTTGGAACAAAATCAGGGGGGTTCGTGACCAAAATTCAAAAAATTTGTCCCCCTCTTCCAAAAAAACCACCCTATTAAACACGTACTTAACATACATCTTACGTGGTACTTGATTGGACTCAACAATAAAATCGTTAAGAAAAAAGTAACTTAAGCTCTAAAATAAAAAAAATTAAAATTGCAAGTGAGTTCTTCCAAAATATTTTGCATAAACCTGGGAAACTGATCTTTTTTTTTACGGTTAAATAATCTTTTAGGAAAATAAAAACCCTGTCGTTTAAAAATTTCGTTGCAGCCGTTAAATTTTCTTTTTCTTTCACGACTACTGTTCATTGCGGTGGACCTTGTTATAATGTTGCTTCAATAAATCCAATTTAGCGAATCTCTCGGAACATATAGAAGCACATTTGAATGGCCTATAGCCGGGATGTTCCTCATTCGCATGGCCCTCAAGATCGGTCACAGACTGGAATCGGTTCCGACATTCCTCGCAAACAAACTTTGTTGAATGTTCTCCGACCTCTTTTGGAACAGTGTATGGTGGTCTTGTCCCGCCAACAGGGTGTTCGCTCGTAATTGTGGACGCTGGTTCACTTGCAGAAGGTAAACCTTGGTGCTTCTTTGTCGCTGATTGAGGATTTTCGTCCTGAGAAAGTTTTCTTTTCTCCCCTGCATTTATAAAAATGATTTGATTAATTCAGATCACCTTCAACTCCGGACATTTTACGAAAAAACGAAAGAAGCTAAAGCCCAAATGAAGCTTTTCGGAGCCATTCAGACTTTTTTTTGGTGTTCATTAAATTCTATTTTTTTTTTTTTTTTTTTCTCTCAATTTTTTTTTTATTTTAAATTATTACTAAGGAAGAAAAATCTTGAACGGTATACGGACTGAAAATCGATTTTTCTCACAATTGCAATTGCAATGCAATCGCAATGAGATGTTTGAAACCTCTTATTCCGCTTTTTTTCTTCAAATAAATTTTTAATGGATTTCCAGTTTATTCATACCTGTTGCTTTTTGGGGGACTCCGGTTGCACCTGGAAAAATTAAGTTATGAACTTTAAAATCGAAACCTGCTTTTGATTTCTCAAATAAAACTGAGAATTACCTTCCGACGTTGTTCCTGGCGGTACAGTTGGCCCTGTTCGGCCTCCTTTACAGGATTTCAAATGGCTGTTTAGAATGCTTTGGTATTCAAACATTTTTCCGCATTGATCGCATATATTATGAACTTTCTTGCGATGTTCAGTTAGTTTAGCTTGAGATTCGAATGTTGCTTTTCGACAATCATTGCATGGAAATATTGCGATTGAAAATTGTATTGGTTCAGTTTCCTTAGTCCCACGTGTTGTAGTGATTTTGAAAAGTGAAACTGTACATTCTTCCCCGTGGATTGAAAGCTGCTTGACTGTTTCCGTTACATCAAAGTCCTTTCCGCACTTTAGGCAAGCAACTTTTTGCTCTGTTGGATGACTCGTCTCATGGGTTTGAAGATCTGTTAACGATGAAAACGTGCTGTCACAATAGTCGCACTTAAATCCGGATCCACTAGTTGACTGAGCCCCTTCTGGTTGGATGATTTGTACTGAAATAATTAATATAAGCTAAGTATTTCATTCTTCAAAATATTTATATAAATTCTTTCAATGTGCCAGATTTAAAAAAAAAAAAAAATGAAATAATCTCAAACGGTTTTTAAAATTGGGTGGATCGAAAAAACACGAATTTTTGAATTTGAAAATGCCACAGCTCAGAAAACTTGCATTTTGGCATCCAGCTTTTTTTTGATTTTTTAAAGGCCAATTTCTGTTCCCCCAGAGGCCAAGTTTTTCGAAGTCTCATAAGGACCGAAAAAATCGGAGCCTTATTTTGGTGCGGAAGAGTTCATTTTCTATCGGAAATTTCCGATAGGAAATTTTAGAAATTTCAAAAATGGAGGCTGTTTTACAGAAATTGAAGCCATTTTTTATTTATGAGCAAACAGCGGCTTTTAATAAAAGTCTCTGCACATCTTCAGCTCATATGTAAAAAAGGCCTTCAACTACTGTAAAACTGACTTTATTTTTGAATTTTCCGGAAAATTTCCGATAGAAAATGAACTCTTTCGCACCAAAATACGACTCTTAATTTTTTTGGGATATCATTGAGAATCATAATCTTTTAAGTCCTCTATTTTGGACATTCATTAATTCATAATTAAAATATTATAAATTAATTATAATGTTAATAATTTTTCGTTAAGAGGCAACTACACGGTCCGCACAAACTATTTTTCCCCATGTTGACCCCCAAGACGTAGTCCTACGTCAAAAAAAAAAAAAAAAAAAAAAAAAACCGCTGCGCAGAATTTTTTGAAAGAAATTTTCTACGTTTAGCTTATGGATATTAAAATATAAATTGCGTAAAGTAATTTTTGGGCATTAATTTTTCGGATAATAGAGAACTGTAGCGTCAAAATTTGAGATCTAACGATACGACTGAGGTGTAGCTTTTGTTTAAGCTTCTTTTTCCTGTAGTGTTGAAATTGTTTTGTAAAGTAAGCCGTTTAACAACTTTTTAATGTATTCGGAAGGATTTCCTGAACAGGAAAATGCAAGCCTATTGGTCGTCTGAACTCGTTTAAGCCGTGAACACTAAATTTTTAAAATATTAGAGGGGGATGTGAAAGGTGAAAACCCTTCTCGACTGCGTAAAATCCAAATTTCGATCCCGACTAGAAAATTGCTGCTACTCCTTTACTGAATTTGAGAAGTTTCATCTTAAAAATTATGCCTTACCTTCTTTGACGTCTGAGCCGATTCTGACCATTCTTTTATTCCCATTTCCTTCGACGCCGGAGCCGATTCTGATCATTTTTTTATTCCCGTTTCCTTCTTCGTCTGATGGTGGCTCTTCCTTGATCTTTAAACGTGAACTGCCGTCAGACATATCGGATAAATCGAAATTATTTCTCTTCTAATTCGAAATCCCTTGCTTAATCTTGCCAAAAAGCGAGACCCAATAGTTCCCCGGTTTAGTTTTGTTCCAAAAAATAAATTAACATTAATTAAATAGAATATATAAAAAACACTTAACACATATTTTAAATATTAAAATCAAAGTGAAAGAAGAAACAATTGGACCGTCTTCAAATGCTGTGTCAGATCTACTGAGTCCATGGAATAGATAATAATCAAAGAAAGTCGATCTTGTTACTGCACGTTAATTTTTTCATAAGTTTCATCGATACATTCATAACAGACATCAATGTTCAAAACTGCAGAAGTTTTTTTATTGTAAAACTTTTTTTTTTGCTAGGCCTTGACGAAAAATCAAAGTCGATGACTGTATTTGTCAAAAACCTATGTTTACCTTATGTACGATTTCATTAACTAATCAATAATTTATAAATAGATGACTTTTTTAGCAAACAATTAATACTAAAAGCTAAGTATTGGAGTCCAACGAATTTATTATATGTATTTAATCCAGGTCTAATACGACCACCCAGTTTTTTGCCCGTGAAATAAGCTTTTGAAAATTTTTAAGTGCGCGACCTCAAGACCTGAATTTTAAAATATGAAAGAAAAATAGGGAATAATAGTAACACTATAAAAGATTCCAATCCAATACGTCCGTGAAGTTGGCAGGACCCAGTCAACGGATTTGATCGAAAATAGTCTTATATAGTAGCTTTTTATTGTTCTTTAATAGTTCCGTGATTGTTCTAATTTGTTCTCTAACCTGAAAAAACTGGAGCCAAAAGTAGGTGGGTCCTGCTAACTTCACGCGAACAGGACCCAATTTGAATTTATCAAAAATTTTTGCCTTTGTCGGTTGCTTTTGATTTGTTCTTCATTGTTCCGGCCAATTCAACGTTTGTTGTGCAACAGGTATGACAGTATTAGGAGGAGTAAGGGCACTGCCAACTTCACGGAAATAAAATAAAGTCAAATCAGACGTTTAAATAGTTGGAATCGATTTCGTTTTGTTTGTTTTCTGAGAAAAAGGTTTGTTCTTGTACGAAAAATACTATCAGGTTGAATTTTTCATTTTTGGAAAGACATCCTGGGTGTGAAAAATCATGGCCTATTTGTAATATTTAAAACTTGTCTATCAATGTCTTTTTGATTGTTCTGAAATGTTCTACAAATATTTCGGTACTCCATCTTCTCAAATCCTGGAAATACAGACTTTTGAGGTCTGCAAATTGCAGACTCTGCATGCAGCAGGACACATTTTTTCCCCCAATAGAGCGCGCCATCTTTCCGGTTTGTTATTCAATCTCCTGCCACGTCGGGTTTACAGTGTTCTTTTTTTTTTGTCCATTATTGATCAGACATCGTTTGTTCTCGTTTGTTCTCTTTTGTTCTCGTCAGGAAAACGTTTAAGTTCGTTCGTGGCTGGAAGTTCTGATCAAAAGTCGTTTGTTCTTGATTGTTCTGGTATTATTAACAAGATAATTTGGAATACCTTGCATTATTGTATTGATCAGAAATCGTTTGTTCTCGATTGTTCTTCCCTGACAAGCGACTGAACGAACGACTTTTGATCAGAACTTTCAGCCACAAATGAACTAAAATGTTTTTCTGGCGAGAACAAACAAGAACAATCGAGAACAAACGCGAACAAACGATGTTTCATCACTATAATAATGCGAGGTATTCTAAATTATCTTGTAAATACCAGAACAATCAAGAACAAACGAATTTTGATCAGAACTTCCAGCCGCAAACGAACTAAACGTTTTCCTGACGAGAACAAACGAGAACAATTGAGAACAAACGATGTCTGATCAATAATGGACAAAGAAAAAGAACACTGTAAACCCGACCGGGCAGCAGATTGAATAACGATTTTGAGTCTTTGTCAAATTAAAAATACAAGAAATAAACCGGAAATTCGGAAAAAATCTGAAAAATATTATAAGTCAAAATAATTGGCAACTTAAGAACCATATTGCCGTTTTTAAAAATCAAAGTGGTGTAGTGGATGAAGGCGGCTCGACCACAAGGCTCGGGTTCTATTCCAAAAAATTGTAATTTTTTTTTCCTTTTTTTTTCTCATGAGAATGTTTAAAAATGAGCCTTTAAAGTCCCCATATGCTAAATATGGGGACAGTGAAATTCAAGCATAAAATTATTATATTGCTCAGTTAAAAATTTTAATTATAAAAATTTATAAATAGCTATGAAATTTTATAATCGGTCAAAACGTTATAGAGTTATAAAATTTTATAACGCACTTTTTTTCTTGGGTTGAGACTCAAGTAAACTCTCTTTATTTTTTATTCGATATCGTCATTTAAAATGTTCCTTCTTTTTTCTTTTCAGTTGTTCAATAATTCTGCACTTGGAGTGGTAGGTCATGTGATCGACTTCGATGACCGCTGAAACAACCACCATCTTTGGGTAAGTTCATATTGAATTATTATTATTATTTTTTTTTTTTAATCAAATCTGGAGTCAAAGGGTGGGATGTGTAGGGAATCAGCCTTTCGGACAGGAGGTTTGAGCTTTCTGTAGATTTTCCCCTTATCTCTTTGGTATTATAACAAGGCCATGAAAGCTTTGATTCCTCTAAATTTCCGGGCTTGTTTTTAATCCTTAAACGTACTAGGATGCTGCAGACATGTTACCAGACAGGAGAGAGGAAAGTTTTTAATGGGAGCTCCAAATAATTAATTAACTACTTTAAAATTTCGAGGAAATTTCAAGTTCGGACAAGTTTTTCAGATAAGAACATAACTAATTTTTAAGATAAAGGGACCGACTCGAAATTTCACGGAAAAACAAATTTTGAGACGCATTTGCCAAGGTGGACGTGGGAACGTAGTTAAAGAAGGGTATATCGTCGTGGCGCGTTGAAAAGGAGCAATATGAAAATGCTTCTTCAAAAGGTAAACATAAACATAAACATTATTTTTCATGTTGCTCCTTTTCAACGCGCCACGGCGATATCTGATTTTAAAAAAATTAAAAATTTGAAAGAGAAAATAATAAAAAAAAAGGGAGTTTTCGGGTATCAGAAAAAAAAATTTTGGGGCTCAAAAAGTTGCATCGTTACATCCCCTTGAGTGACGTCAGACCCATCGTAAAATCTTCGGACAGATCTTTTTCCAACGAATCTGACGTCACTCAAGGGGACTTTATCATTTTCAACTTGAAAATGAATCACGAGACCCATTTCAAGTTGCGACCAAGGCCGCTAGAGCGCGCAATTCTTTTTTCGGGATTCGAACCCGAGATCGGCAGAGCCTGAAGCAGGCTCTTTACACTGTCATAACATTAGCTTATCAACGAAAACGTACTATAAGAACTTAATCCTCGCTGTCGGATGAATCGCAGGAACTGATGTCGGTTGAATCTCCCCGTTCCAATTCGGATTCACTTGGCGGAGTTTCTCTGGAAGAGGAGTTTCCGATAAGAATTTTCAGTGCTGGCTTTATCTTTTCCTCGGTTTCATGCAAACGCCATAGGCTTTGGTTCATCGTTTTTCTTATTGCACATTCTGCTGACGAATCTAGGCTTTTGTTTGACCTAATTTTTAAAAAACGAAATTTTTTACGGTCGGAAAAAATTTGAAACATCAAAAAAATTAAGGGTAGAATTTTCCGACCGTAAAAAATTTCGGAAATTGATTTGAAACACAAAAGATCCTAATCAATTACATTAACCAGAGTCATTGAACATGACCTCTAAATCGAACAGGTGAGGCGCTGTTGTTATTTTTTGGCAGAAAAGTCTGCTATTTGGAAGTCTGGATCTATCTGCATAATATATATATAGATACTGTACAATTTTCCTTGTTTGCATTGCTCATGAACATTTTTTGCCCAAAAAATCAAATTTACACTTATATTATTATCCTGCTGATGGATTTAAAATTAGAGAAAGGAGAATGGTACAAATGAACTGTAAAACACTTTATATTTTTTACTTTTATTTAAAAGAAATTCATCGTTAATGAAGTCAAGTGAAGTCTATTATTTTAAAAAAAATTATTGTCTTCAATTAATGAGTCCCATTAATTGTATAAAGAATCAAAAATCAAAAATCGTGCCTTTGGCGGCAACGAGGAAATGTTGGCTCGACGATCTGAAAAAAAAAATTACAAGTAAATATTTGATTACGCCAATAACCTTTTCCTAAGCTTTACCTTTGGCACCCATTGCAGACATGCAAACGTCGTTCCTCTCTGATTTGACAATTTTAAACAGCTCTTGTAGCAAATTTTGTCTATTCGCGAACCTATAAGTTAGTCTAAACAATTCTGTGGTTTTTATTAGAATTTCCTTGAAATGGGAACGAATCCGATGTTTCGAACTTCTTGAGATTCATGTCAGTGCTAAAGAGATGACTAAATTGTTTTCTGTTGTTCAGGATCGACTGATATTCTTTGACGTTTTTGTTGACGAAGCAAGAGGTTATCTTCTCCATTTGCGCACATTCACGATCGTTAAAGTAGCAGTCATATAGGACGCTTATATTCGGAAACCAAGACATTACCGGTCCCCTCACTGTGCCGAATCCTTCCGTGCCGTATTTTGGAAAAAAATTCATGTTGGACTTTCCGAAGGCTGAAAAGGCTGAAAAGAAAACTGATGAATTCTCCCAAAAGAGTCGAAAAAAACTTCAAGTGCTGGATGTAAACTCGTCCACAGTGTAATGTCACATGTGATATGGCTTTAAAAACTAACAAAAATTCAAGAATTGTTTAAACTGAAACGTAACTGAAACTATTTTCTAAAATTTCACAACAAAGTAGCAAATAGTTTTATAGTAAACTGCTTTCAACTAAGTAAATGAAGAAATATCACCATATTCGGGAATGGAACGCGTTAAAAAGTCAGCGTAATGCCGGAAAGTCGGACCATGTTTGGAACGGCGACCTTTAATAAGTGGAAAAAAAACAAAATAAAAACACGTGGATTAGTTCGTGGCAAACAGTTTGTTTCAAACTTAGAAAAAAATCATCTGAATCAGAATCTATATTGGCGCGATGTAACCGAATGAATGTTATTCTGGATTTTGATAACACTTTCGTGTTTCGTCTCTTCATTCCATAAAGTGCTAGTCCCAAATCATTCTTCATATCCTTAGAGTCAGAGAAATAAATTCTCTTAATGGGCCATTTCACATTCGGTTTTAAAATCGCGCAGACTTTCTTCACCGTGTTCCGAATGATGGCTGTTTCCGAGTTAGTGAAGTTAGGGTCATGGTACCGGTAGTGGACCATGTACGAGTAGTGGATCATTCGCTAATCATTGTCGATTTATTTAAAAATGCTAAGTTTTTGACATGTAAAAATCACTTAATATCTAGAAAACTTCATACTGACTTAGAAAAACCAAATATGCAACGATTCCTGGCCATATTTTATAATTAAAACGAAATTATTACCTGGTAGTTCGAAATTTGACGGAAAATAACAAGACGGCCATATTTTTCTTGTCCGAATTTAATCGCTTTTATCGTTTTTGAGGCACTAATTTTTCTTTTGGAGACATACAAATTGCAGTTTAAGATGCGGACTATTATCCTATTTTGTCATTTTATTAACTTTTTACTGTTTTTCATTTTTAATCGTTGATGATCCACCACTGAATCAAAACAAATTCAAAACTCTGTAGTGGACCACGGATTTGTTTGTTTTTGTTGACTCTTTTTTTTCCGTGGTTGAATGAAAAAGGTTTGTCGTCTAAAAATCCGTTATGGTGGTTTATTTTTGTTTTCTTCGAATTTGTTATTGTAAGAATGAGCGAAAAAAGGAAATTATTCCAATATGAGGAAAAACACATGAAAAAGCAATCGATCTTGTGAAAAATAAAAACGAAAAGCAAATGAAAAACAAATGAGCAAACCTTTTCTGTTTATGTTCATTTCAACCATGAACGGTCCACTACTAATGCATTGCCAGTTTTTCCGTTTATTTTTTTAAATATTTTTTTTTTTCTCCTTAAAAAGGAATTTTTAAAACTTTGAAAGGGTGAGCAATTTGAGAGCACCTTATTTTCCTGTGATAACAACGTTGTTTTCGATTCTATTATTGTAAATAAGGAGAGAAAATCTAATTTTTAAAAAATTGTTTTGCTTATTTGATCCACTACCGGTACCATGACCCGTATCAACGCGAATTTTTTCTACGAAATATTTGGCCTTCCTTGACCATAATAAGAACGATTTCACGAAACAACGCGAACAAGATTAGAGAAAAGAGCACTAACCTAACCTAACCTAATCGTGGTTTGCTCCATGGCCGTTAGATGCCAGCACTGGTGCTGATTTAATTTTTAAAAGTCTTTTCCGGGTGATTTCGGCATGGGATGTGACGGCAAAGGTTTCGGCTTGACTTTCGGGGACGGTCCGAACCCGGTTCCGGTTCCGGTTCCGGTTCCGGCGCGATCGGCTGTTTTCTAAAAAAAATGAGTCGTATATTAAAAGCAAGCAAAAGCTTTTGCTTTTACTTGTCAACAATATTCAAGTTTATTTGTACTTAATTAAGTTTAAATGAGTTTAGCAAAACTTAATTTACCTTATTTAAACTTACTTAAGTTTAAATAAACTTGTTTAAGTTTATTTAAAGAGCCTAAGCAAAAGCAAAAGCTTTTGCTTGTTTTTAATATACGACCCAATAATATCTCGAGAACCGTTAGAGATAAAAAAATTTCGTAAGGATAAAAAATGTTCGCTTTCAAGAGACAAATCCGAAAAAAATAAAAATTCCCGAATTTTTCAAAAACTTTGGAACTTAGGTTGACTTAGTTTGAAAAAATGACGGACCCGTTTTTATCGCGTATTCAGATAGGGAATAAAAAGTTAAGATAGGGAAAGGTTTATAGAAAAGATAAGAAAAAATTAATATTTTTCGTAAGTTACAATGAGATAAAAAGAGCTTTATTTCACACAACCTTTCAAATTTTGATCATGATTATTCAATACAAGTCGGAGGATGAAATTGTAATTTTTGTCAAGTGGGTATTTATTGGTTTTGAATCAAATGTTGGTGCAGCTGTGTTTCATGTACAATCTGGTTGAGATAACTTTCCGGATGGCCTTTTCGGTTATCTGAAATGCAATATTTCAGACATTGTTGACACAGCATGAAATCACTGATTCGTGATTAATTTCAAATTAAAAGTTATATATTACTTACGACGAATTGGTTGACGAGTTGGTTTACTTGTTGCCAGCTTTAGTTGTCCGATCCCCCGGCTTCGCTTGCTATGTCAGAATCTGCTGCGTCTAGAATTATATCAAACGACTGTGATTGTTTGCAAGATGAGAGATAATTATCTGCGTACCTTTTTGCGCATGTTGACGATGCTTGTTTCCAAGATTTCGGATAATACGTGGAGAAATCCGAAGTGGTGTCACGGAAGAATTATTTAATGTCTCAGGAATTTCGTGCACTGTGACGATTTTTACCCATTCAGACTTCTCAGACTCAATTCCCAAAAACTGAATGAACATGGCCGGGAAAAAATTTATTGCTTGCACTTTTTCCATTAAAAGTTCTGGTCCATCCATAGTGGGGATGACGAAACACGCTGACCTAACTAACTGTGCAAAAGGATGCGAGGAGAAATATATAGCATCTACAACGTCTTCGGGCATTACAAGTGTAATTACAGTAGAATCTTTTGGTTATATTGTTCGATTGAAGTGTCGAGCACCAAAAACAGTGTTAGGTGATGATTCGTATATTGCCTGGTGTGTTTTGTTAACGCGATTGAAGTGAATGGCGTAAGATCCATACATTTTAAAAGCTTTTTCAGCTGGCGAATATTCCGAAACAGCATTTTATAAATACCTCTATATCATATTATAAATACCTCTATACCATTTTATAAATACCTCTCTTTGGCCCGAGGGGGAGTTGTTTAAAACGATCTATTTCGCCATCTTGAAAAATGAATCCAATTAAATATATCTCGTACTTTTTAATACTTTTATTTGCTCTCCAATTCTTACGTGACAAACGCTTTTAAAGTACTTTCCACCTAAAAAAGTTAAATACAAATACATTTTGGTTAGTTCATATCTCATGAAATTAATCCGATTTTGTTACAAAAATAAAATGTTATCTTTGAATGCAGGCACATTGATTTTCCCCCTAGCAGGTAACTCTATTGCTCGTAGTTTCGCCTGCACCTACGGTCATAAGATCCAAGCGATAACAGGCATTTGTTGGTAATAAAAGTGGGAACAAAGAAAAATATTTATTACTCATACTAAGGAAATACAAATACCGAAGTAATTCACTTTCCGATTTAATAACAATGAATTAAACCCTCAGTTGTGGGGCTTTTTTGATACGTTTAATTCTAATGAAAATATAATAAGATACGATAAGATAAGTCTTAATTTACACTTTCATTATTTTTTCTACTTAAAGGTTTTGTATCTACGCGCTTTTTATTTTCCGGAAGATTTATTTGTGTTCTCCCGATGTTATCTAATTGAGGTTTAATCAATTTTCCTAGCTGCAACACAGATAAAGTCTCATCGCAAATATTACACTCAACACGACCAGTAAACCAGTCTTTGGTATAATGAATTAAATTTTTAATTAATTTTATTCTCGGCCGAAAATTTAAGACCATATTTATAAAACGATCGCTGCTGGTGATAAAGAACACAAAATTACAGCCTCAGTTGTGGGGTTTTTTTGATACGTTTAATTGTAATGAAAATATCGTCGAGAAATATCTTTCATTCTACTTTTTTAAGAATGCTGTTCGGTTTTTAAATCGTTTTCTTTTATTTTATGATATTTTAAATTATCTGTCTGCTTATTTACGACCGTTAATAAGCCTAATATAGCGGCATTGTTATTAATTTTTCTGTCAATCGTCTTGCTGTGCGTCATCAGTAGTCTTGTAAGCTCCGTTTCCGATGCAGGCGTGCTAGTTTCGGTGGTACGATAATTCACTCGATGTGTATGTTTGCATATTGCGACGCTGTCAAGACAATTCCATGCATACAAATGAGGACATAATCCCTCACAACATTTGGCCTTGTCTGCGCATCTGCAAGAAATACTCGCTTTCTTTACTCGGTAAAATGTATTGGGCCACGTTTGAGATTCGACAGTGATCTACTGGAACCTTATGGGTATTCCTCTTAAGTGCCTGTTTTCTACTTAATTCGTCAGTAGCGATGGCAATCTGCACTTTCTCTTTTCTTCTAATGCCAAAAAAGTGTCTCTTTCTATGTTGAAAAGTACTTTTATTAGGTTATATAATCTTATATTTGGGCGTCTTTTCAAATGAACTGTTTTCAGTTTGTTGTGGAATGACTCGTAATACAAATGTGAAGTAATAGAAGAATCTTCGGAAAGCCTTCAATTCAACAATTCTGCTCTTTTGTAATAGTACGTATAGAAATACTTAGTGAAAACCAGAAGTGATTTTCTTCTAGTTAATATAAATATGTTGGCTTGAGTCCAAAATTCCTGTTCGTCTGTTGTTCTTTTAGTAGCCAACAAGATAGTGAATAAAATCCGGACAACTAGGTGAGATTTGATTAAAAAAAACTTTTTTGGGGAAATTTTCATTCTTTCCAACTACATATTGTATTTTTTTTTTCCTTTTAATAACAATTCTGTTTCAAAATCTCAATGTCGCCAGGTTCCGTAAAATTGACTCGGATATGTCAAACATATTTGATTTGGGTGAACTACATTAGTAACGATTTAAAACCTGTACAAGCGGATGGTCGGTCAATTTATTAAATTTAAAAGGAGCTTCTCTTAATAAGATACTAATCGAAAAGAAACTGGTTACTCCGATTGAATCAGAATTAAGACGTTGGAAGAAGAATTAGATTGGGACGCTGTTGCAGCTGAACTAAGATCGTTGCTGAACTATGATCCCGAATGGAAAGTCCAATGGAAAATCAAGCCTGGGGAAGAGTTGTACAGGACGAAGACTAGTAGGGTGCGAAGAATTAAGATGTGTTATTGCTGTATGTTTCCTAATAAAATGCAATGAATTAGAATAGGAGTTATATATATCTAAAAAAAAAAAAATAATAATAATAATCGCTAACTAATGTATCAATACACAACAGAACTAGTTTGTTGATTGAAATAAATGAAATGAATTGTTTTTAGAAAAGTTCTGTTCAGCAGACGTAAAATAATCAATTGAGATATATAGAGCAGAGATGATTGAAGATAAATACATTCCGGGCTGTCTCGTTGAATATTCCTAGTTGACTTGCTGTTAGTCTAAAGGCGGCAATTTGCTGATCCTAATAATAAAAAAAAATATAGCCTATATTTTACAATCATAGTTGCAGCTGAACTAGACCGATCTCCTGTTTAATATCGCCTACAAAATCTTAACAAAAATAATATCGGAAAAATTTTTGACTTTTTTAAAAAAGTCAAATCATGTAGTGAATTCAGAATATCTTTTCTATGAGAGTGGTAACCTAATATCTTTAATTGCTCTATGCAATATTTTGACATATCAAACAATGCAACGTTATCGTAGCTCCGGAAGGAGGATGAAAAGAAGTAGATGTAGGCGTACATGTTACCCCTAGAACACTCGTTGAAAATTGTTGTTGAGTGTTTGTAATTTTCTTTATCGTACGTCACTTCATCCAGATTTTCTGAATTCTAAAATAAATTTAAAAAATTAATTAAAAATTAAATTAAAAATTACCTGTTTAAGTGATCTGATAAATTCTTGATCCAACGGTAACTCGTAAGCTAACATAATTTTATAAATAAAAACGAGATCCAGTTTTTTTGTTTCACATTTCTGAGAGATTTTTTTTAAGTCAAATAGAAGTCGAATAACTTTGTCCGCACAATCTGTTTCGCCCACACAGTTGTAAGAGTAATACAAATGGCAAATATATTGAAAAATTGACTGGATTTCTCGAACGTGATACTCGCGTGTGTCAGTACAAACTTTGAACTTTGCTCGAGATTTGGGGTTTCATTCACGGTTTTAGATTGGATTAGTTCCATTTTAAAGTTTTGTAGTCCGTATTTGACGAAATCTATGCCGAAACTAAAATTAGGAGAAATATATAAATATGTTGGCTAGAGTCCAAAATTCCTGTTCGCCTTTTGCTCTTTGCGTAGCCTATAACTCGGCTTTCAGTTTTTCACAGTTTAAATTTTCGAAGTTAAAATTTCAATTTTAATCTACCTGGGTAAATAAGTAAAAGTAAAAATTACAATTTTTTTTTTATAAATTAAATAATGAATTTACTTTTTGCGGGCAATTGTAAACGCCGTTCTTAACGATTTTCGGATGGACAATAATTTTTCCTCGTCGGATATGATATCCAGCAAATCATTGAGGTCTGCGACGTCAGCCTTGGCCCTTTTAATTTTTTCTTTGGAATATGCTTGTATTATGCCTTATGGACAAGCCTTGGCCCTCTTTCTAAGATCCACGAACTAAAGGAAAAAATCAATTTTAAATGAATAAAGTGATCAAAAAAATTTGAGTGAATTAATATTGGATCAAAACGTGGGGGCGCAGCCCCCAATGCAATGCCTGCGCACCTTTACACTCTTTTAGAGCTATATTGTGCAATTTACTGATACCGGGAGTGTCCAAAATGCCGAATTCAAATGTTTTATCTCCCAGATTAAACTTTTCTGTGGTATATTGAACTAAAATGTAATAAATGTATTATTTATTAAGATCATTTAAAATAAATACCGTAAAAGAATCTTCCATTGCACGCAGCAATGGAAGAATCTTTGGAAAGCCTTGGCCCACAATTCTGCTCTTTTGTAATAATACGTATAAAAATACTTAGTGGAAACCGGAAGGGATTTTCTTCTAGTTAATATAAATATGTTGGCTAGAGTCCAAAATTCCTGTTCGTCTGTTGCTCTTTTAATAGCCAACAACTCGACTTTCAGTTTTTCACAGATACCTTCGTTTTTTTTTTTAGAATATGTTTGTACCATGTCCCGTGGACATGCCAGTCGCACAATATGTGTGACATATCATGGCCGAATACGTATTTAAAGGCAGGGCCAGCTGTCCAATCGTCATCAGTCATGACAACAGAAACTTGAAGCGTTATTCCATCTTTTGTTAGCTGATCTTGCAGAGCTTTAAAAAATTTAGTATGCAATTCATTATCCGATTTGCTTATTATAAAGTAGGTCCCTTTTCCATATTCGTCTTGAACGATAACATTTACCAGTTCGCATCCGTATTTATTGGTTTTATGCGTTCCATCAATACAACAACGCGCAACGCTCCTTGCACCAACATATCTCTTTGCCTTTTTGTTTGCAGGCCGACCACAACTAGGACCTTATCCTTATCAAAATAGGAAGGTCCTACTGTGTCGTCGGCGTCTGAAGGTTTGTAGATAACCATCGGGTTGTCATCTCCCTTCGCTGAGTATTCTTTTACCAGAGCATATAAGTTCTCTGGAACCGTTATGTTATGATCTATTAAGTTATGTTATGTTATGTTGTGAACTGTCAAGTTCTGCGCTGCTGAGCCTATTCCTACTCAGCAGTTACCACTTGCACAAAAAAAATACATGAATAATTTCCAGTTTTCTTCTTATGGACTCATATACGTTTTACGTAGATGATGATCTACGTAAAACGTATATGAGTCCATAAGAAGAAAACTTTCACTGGCTGCCCGGACGAGGTGATGATGGTGGTGGTGATTATGTTTTTTTTCTTTTTCGTAATCTTTTTCTTCCTTTTTCTGATTGGAGATGCAGGTGGTGTTATCGACTGTGGAATAAAATAATTAATTACCTTATGATCTTTTTCGATTCGCAAATTTTTTTTTTTTTTTTTTTTTTTTTTTTGTATTGCGAATAATTCAATTTTTTATTCATTGCGGATACTTTTGTAATCATTTAAATTTATGGGAAAAGCCCCACAACTAAGGGTTTATTATTATTATTATTATTATTATAAACGCCACACGCTGAACACGTACACGTGTGACCCCGCGGTCCCGCCGCCACCAACGAGAGTTCTGAAAAGAACTAACTGCCGACATCCCGAGGGTGGCGGCGAGGCCACGTGGGCCCGTGGGCTAAGCTATTAAAGATGGTACAAAACAACGGCAGGGGCAAGAGCGCCATCATTCGGGGAACAAATATCTGCCCCTGCATTTCCATACTCTCCCATTAGGTTAATGTTTTATTGGTATTAAAAATCCCCACAACTGAGGGTTAACGGCTCATTATTAAGTTGTTATTTGGGAGAGGGTGGAACCCTTTTAGTCGCCTCCTACGACAGGCAGGGAATACCTCGGGGAGCATTCTGGGAGACGTAGAGTGCCCGGCCCCGCACGGTAACAATAACTCTCTTGAACGTACCAGGGAATTCGAATAAAAAGCTCTACGGTTGCCATGATACTCTTCTGCCAACCAAGAGTTTTATGCGCCTGTGCGACAATATCTTGGTCCGGGAAGAGTGCCCGGAACTCGTGGATGGAAGAAGAAGTATTGCTGTAAATGGCACAGATGTTTGTACTGAAGTCATTCACCCTTGTGTTGTACCCTGGCTTGCCTTCGCCCAGCAACCTCTTCAGCCTCAAGACATCGCTATGGCTGCCGTTCGCGATGATATATTGCCAGTGCTGATATCTGAAATGAAAGAAGATATCGTAGAGTGTCCTAATTTATTCAGGGATTACATGTGTGGGTTCTTTACGATCAACTTACCTTTGTCTCCACCTCGCACGCGGATCGGGAGAATTAACTTTAAAAAACTGCCTGTGCGACGATATCTTCGTCCCGGAGCAGTGCCCGGAACTCATGAATGGATGAAGATGTACTGCCGTAAATAGCACAAATATTTGTGCAGAAATCGTTGACCCGTGTCTCGTACCCTGGCTTGCCCTCGCCCAGCAACCTCTTCAGTCTCAAGACATCGCTATGGCTGCCGTTTGCGATTATGTATTGCCAGTGCTGATATCTGGAATGTATATCTGTACGTCAGAGCCAAAAGGTTCAATATTCAAATTCAAGATGGCCGTTTGTTATGGGTAAACAACGTTTAGCGGACATCTTTAATTTGCATATTGAACCTTTTGGCTCTGACGTACAGATATGTATGTAGGAGTTTTCTATGGCTCGTGCTTTCCTCCAGTTGTTGTATTAAAAACAAATTTTTCTCGAGAGCTTCTGTGAGTTTCGAGCTCTCGGCCTGCTCTGCCTCTTTGGCCATTTTTTCTGAGGCTAAGTCCGCTTTTGCTGCCTGGAGCTGTTGTTCTAATAATACTATTTGCTCATTCCTGTCGTCCAACTCGCCGAGAAGGTCTTGCTTCTCCTGGACGACTTTTTCGTTTACTGAACGCTCTTTCTCAAGCAGATCGTTATAATGCTGCACGTCTTGTTCGACTTTTTTTACTTCTTGCTTTCTACTTTCGAAACCCAAGACAGATAAATCCGTAGAATACGCCCTGCTTAATAATGTCAAAATTGGTCTGGTTACTAAAGATGGTTTTTTATTGATGACAAGAATGTTGGATGACAATAAAAATTTTAGCAACTTATCGGCAGTATTGTTGATTTCGCCTTCAAGCCAGTTATAGTCTTTTAGCTCATTCTGGTTAAAAGTGAGAACGACTTCAGCCCGAATTCCAGAACCGTTTCTCGAAATTTGAGTGAAATTTTTTTTCAATATGTGGAAGACTCCTCATTTTTTTTAGACAAGTTACAGAAGGAAAAACCGCGCGGGTAAAATAAGAACAACGAGTAGTAGTTATATACATATATTGGATGTTTTTTTTAAAAAAAAAAGAGGCCTTAAGTATTTTTTTTTATACAAAGTGAAATAAGCCTTAAGCATTTTTTTTTACAAAGTGTATCATGAAATAAGCCCTAAGTATTTTTTTTTTAAAAAACGTACCATGGAAGAAGCCTCAAGTATTTTTTTTATATACAAGTGTGTCATGAATAAACATAACAAGCTTAAATGTCGGTTTTTACAAAAGAAAAAAATAATAAGTTGCAAGCAGCCGATTTCGTTAAAAAAAAATATAAAAACAAGCAATAATGTTAATTAGATAAAAAAAAAAAAAAAGAAGAAAAAAAAACTTAAATCTAATGTAGGGACCTCCGCTCTCTTCGAGCGGTAGGCACCCCCTCGGGAGTGTTATAGGTAAATATCCTCCGGGGACCAGTGAGAGTGTTTTGTGATACCCATTCGAGAATGGGGTCGATCCTGGCTAAAAGCTAAAACAGAAAATACAAGTAAGAAAAATATTTAAAAATCAATAAAAACGGGTAAAAAGCAGACAAATCGTATAACTCACCACCCTAGGTTGATATTCGGGCGTCAAGAACCGATCCGAGTCGACACCTTCCCTCACCGGAGAACCCGGAAAGGCCCCCTCAGGCTCCATCTTGATCGTGTCTGGCAGATCCCCTGCAGGTTCTTGGGTAGGTTGGAAAGATTCTTCGATGTCTTCCTCCACGTAAGAACCCAGAAGGGCCTCTCCAGGCTCTAGCTTGATAGCTCTAGGCAGCTCTTCTGCCGAGTCTCCGGGTGTCGAACTTTCGGTGTCGTTCCTCGATGCTGCCATCTGAGACCGTTCAATCTAAACAGTTAAGGAAAAGTGTAAGAAATTAAGATAAAATCAATAAAAGGAAGAGGGTTTTCTTTCTTACCAGATACGCATCATACATGACCCCCCAGTAGTGGGTCATGTTGAGCTCCGCGGAGAGGCTATACACC
Organism: Liposcelis bostrychophila; assembly: GCA_037577465.1. NCBI lineage: Eukaryota > Metazoa > Arthropoda > Insecta > Psocodea > Liposcelididae > Liposcelis > Liposcelis bostrychophila. Next base: position 27,861,499 of record CM075212.1, read on the forward strand.
TCTCCGATCTCCTCGTTGGAGATCGGCCCAGTGGCCGCCAGGTTGTACCCATATCTGATTAACAGGTCGCGATGCCCTTTCGGGATGGTAGTTTGTCTATTTTTTTTCAGCTTGCTGCAAAGAAAAAATAGTAAAAAAAATAACATCTGACTTCCAGATACAGGGGTTTATAAAAAAAAAAGGGGGTTACATACTTAGAAATAAAAATTAAAAAAAAAAAGGTGAAAAAAAAAACTATCGTACCTGTGAGCAAAAATTAGAGCTTTCGCCCCAGATAGCCACTCTTTTTTGGTTAACATTGCGTTAATCACTGCAACCTTTCTGAAAATCGAACTTTATCATACTGAGCTAGTAAGAAGTAGAAAAAAAAGGAGGGGTAGGAATTGTCGAAATATATACAAAGAAACAAAATAATATAAACAAAAACAAAAAAGCTCATTGATAAGGACTGCAGGTCCAGCGTTTTTTTTTGACAGAGGAATCATAATAAACAAAATAACCGATAAGGCAAATATGGACTGGGATCTGATTCCGAGCACGGGGTTGTTAAGAAAAGGGGGCAACAGTGTGACAATAAGTCACCATAAATTAAAAAATAATAATTCGAAAAAAAAAGGAAAAAAAAAGGAATATATTTTTATATATAGAAAAAAAACAATAAAAACATTTAACAAGCGTGAACAGCTTAAGTTTTTTTTGTTTTAAAAAAAAAAGGAGAGAGAGAGGAAAATAATAAAAAGGACTTAGGGGAGTATACATACCTGAGATTCGTACTTACCGGGAGTAATAATTCCATGGAAGTTTTTTATCAATAAACTGAACTCATAATCAAATCCGGTACGCGCATCAAAAACGAATTAATATATTGGGATTTAATAAAGATACGTTTATGCGACAGCATGACATTTTTGTCATCGGCGCGGTCATTCAAAACGCTATTTATTATTAATTTTATTTTTATTTTTATTTGATTTTTTTTGCTTCATAAGGCATATTAGGTTATGATATTATATTATTGGCATATTATATTATGACATACGGTGTAAACCGTTTTAAGAATTATAAGTATACCATGTATTTTTCTATGTTTTTTTAGAGTATTAACTATGTTATTCGAAATTTCTTTTAAAAAATTGGTTGGGCGTATGATATGGTTCACCATATTTGCTCCTACAAATTTAAGCGTATGCAAACACAACGCATTCATGCTACCGGGTTAGCATAATTTTTTTTACTGTGTTAAAAAAAATTTCGAACATCGCCGAAATAGGACATTTTTTTTAACGCATTCCAGGCTACGCAATGCGTGATTTATTGGAAGAACGTGCTGTTTGTATCTTTAATGTAAGATGGTCAAGCAGCAGGAATGCTCACTGTTTTTTTGGCGTTTATTAATTTAATCCAGAAAAATGAAAAAAAAGCGCCTCAATTTTATATGGGAGCATTGTAAGAAGGGGGTTTTACACCTTCGCAAACAGCTTAAAGCCTATTTCGGGTAATGTTTTTTAGCACGTTTAGTATAAATGTCTCTGAAATCTTGAGAAAGCTACCATTCCTTGGGAGCTAGTCTCCCGATACCCTCCTGGGAAAAAAGAAGTCAGGCGATCCGTTCTTTTTTCCTAAATATCCTATCTCTTGAAAAAGAAGTCAGGCGATCCGTTCTTTTTCAAGTTCTAAAAAACCTATATATAAAAAAGAAGTCAGGCGATCCGTTCTTTTTTATAAATACCTAAAGAAACCTTTATGTAAAAAAGAAGTCAGGCGATCCGTTCTTTTTTACAAAGCATCCTATCTCTTGGAAAAGAAGTCAGGCGATCCGTTCTTTTTCAAGTTCTTTTCTCATCTATTCCTTGCAATAAAATTAGAATAGAAGGAGCTTCAAGCAAGTATCTCATAAAACCAACACAGAAATTTAAAAAGAAGCTATCGTGTAAGAAGGAAGACATCAGCAGGGAAAGGAGGAAATCACAGTGGAAGAAAGGGATGGTCAATTAACCAAGCTATCTATATCAGAAACATATTAACCAAGGAACCGTTGGATATCCTCATCATTGGACATTTCGACTATAAAGAAATCCATAGAAATTACCGCTCACCTCAAACACGCTTCGAAGTGCACGGTAAAGTGATCCTAAAGAATTCTACATTTTTTGAATCAAATAAAAAAAAGACAATCGTAATTTATTATTTATGTAAAAGGGGGCATTTATACGTTTATGGATATTTAGGTTAGAATATATACGTTATTGTATTCATTTGATAAATATCGTGGACTTATTAATTAAATACGTCCTTCATCTGTTATTATATAAAATAATAAGCTCAGAGGTCTTTGGAAAAGATTCCGAAAAGCGCTCTTAATTTGAAGGGACCTCAAATTTTTACAGCTTTTATAAGAAAGCTGTTGGCATCCTATTTATTTTTTATATTAAATATGCAGCAGTCGTCTAACTCCTGTTTCGCAGGAGTAAATATTTAACTGCTTGAATTTAGAGCATATCATAATTTTTGGCATCCCTTGTGGGGGAAAAAAAAAAGGAGCATAGCCCAATTCAAACAAACAAGAAAAAAAGCATATCATTGAGCGCAGCCATCTTGTGTTGACCATTTTAGATAAGAGGGGGATCCCTGAAGCCATTTAGTAAGTGATCCTTATTGAACTCAACGGCGTACGACGAGGTTAGATCAAACCACCATCATACCCCATAAGTTTACATTGGGTGCGACGATCTATCTCTGACGCAGAGAAATGTGTCGCAAGAGCAAGGGCCGTATAGAGGAATGAATTTTAATCTTAGGATAATTTGTAAACCATCACCTTTTTTAATTTCTTTTCCCATAATTAATAAAAAAAAAAAGATTTAAGTATCAGGCTAACTAAACAATTTATGTTTAGTTACATAAAAGAAAGGCATGTTTTCAGTTTACTTGCCTCAGTTTGCCTGGCACGTAAAACGTCACGCACTAATGGCTTCTTATTACGATTAATTGCAATTAATTCTCTTAATTATGTATTGTGGTATCTTTGGTATGTATTATAGTTGACATATATATATTTGTTAATACATCCGTGTGTTGCAAAAAGTATATTTTTCTATTCTGTAGGTGTATCTTTTTTTAAACTTCAGACTTCAGGGTTCAAATCATGTGACAATGAAATATTTATTACATCATAAAGTTATTTCGGCGACTTTTCATCTACTTTCCTGCTGAGCCATTTTGACATACAAATTACTTCTTTTAAAATTTCGATATCTTTGATTGATTCCTTTTTATGCATTACATCCATTAAAATTATATTAATTTTTGAATGGAGATCTGCGTACTGCTGGTTCTTTTCTTTGGTTTCTTTGACCTTAATTTTTTTTTCGGGCTCATGTTCCGATTGCAGTTTTCGCTTCTTTGATTTATCTAGAAGTAAATGTAAATTTTTTTATGAACATGTTTATGAAAAGCCGATTCCAGAAAAACTGATGGTTATTAAAAAACTTACCGTTTGTCTCGCTCCCGGTTAACTTCATGCTCAAAGTCACATAGTTTTCAAAAAAAAAACTAGCCTGGTTTCGAAAATTGTCAAAAATGAAGCTTTTTCTATCCTTGCTGTCCTCCATTTCTTGAAGGATATCTAGGACCGTTGAAACTGGAAAAAGAACAATGAAAAGGTCCATCTCCGGTCCTTCTCCGAGGACCGGAGATACTTTGTTGCGACACCCATTCAAGTATGGGGTCAATCCTTGTTAACAACTAAAAAAAAAAAAAAATATATGCGGATAAGTAAGGAAAAAATAAAGAGAAAACCGGTAAATTAATGGATTATATCACTTACCACTCTAGGTTGGTATTCAGGCGTAAAATACCGGGGTGACATCCCACCCCCCTCAGCAAAAAATCGGTCCGAATCAGTCTCTACTTTTGGATAATCTAAAAGGGCCTCCCCAGGCTTTAACTCGACAATTCCAGACATTTCCTCCTCGACAATTCCAGACATTTCCTCCTCGACAATTCCAGACATTTCCAACTCGACAATTCCAGACATTTCCAACTCGACAATTCCAGACATTTCCAACTCGACAATTCCAGACATTTCCTCCTTGACAATTCCAGGCAGTTCCTCTTCGACAATGGGATCTTCAGGTTCTTCTTTTGTAGTTTCTTCTGTAGATTCCCTTAGCGTCGCTAGGCGAGCCCTCTCTGCCTGAAAAGAGAAAAGAGAAAAAAAAAAATGAGTAACTTAGGAGGATTATAATATGTTGGAAGGAAGGGTGTGATTTTAGAATTTTTCTTTGCTTACCAGATGAGCGTCGTACATAACGCTCCAGTAATCCACCATCTGCAGTTCTGCTGCGAGATGGTACATCTCACCGGTCTCTTCGTTCGACAATGATCCACGCGTCGCCACATTTGTCCCATAAACCGTCAGCAGACGGTGGTGATCTTTGGGAATGGCACGTTTTTTTCCTTTTATCATTTTCCGAGCCGTTCCGGATTGGCTGAAATTTTTTTTAAAAAATATGTAATATATATATATGCTTCAAATCACTAACACTTTAACTAAATCTCTATCATACCTGAATGCCTGAATGAAAATAATTTTTTATATGACTACCTAAAGAGAGAGAGACCTACAAAATCTCCTTAGCCAATTCCTCTCTAGAAAATTACTTTGGAAGATCAGCATTAAAGGAGTAACTTTACGAGGGGAAATAAGCAATATAGCTAGAAGGAAGGAATCATCGCTCAGAGAGGAAGACCCCAATAATCCATTGAAGTAAATCATGATTGAGGGAAGGATGGTCAACTAATCACAATACCTACACCAGAAGCAAAATAATCCAAAGGAACTTTCTGGTATTCTTATCGTCGGACACAGTGAAACTATTGTCAATCTAGAGAAAACAGTGTTTACAAAAATCAATTGAAAAGTACGGTAATGTGACATTACAAAATTTTCATCTTTTTTGTAAAAAAGAGACAGTCATAGTTTGTCGAGTCTTTTATGTAAAAGGGGATATTTATATATGTGTTTAAATATAAGCCTATTAGTGCTACTAAGATAAAATAAGACAGATTAATTGATTAAATTCACTCTTCCATCTGTTATTATATAACGCTCAGAGGTCTTTGGGAAGATTCCAGAGAGCGCAAATATTTGAGGGGACCTCATTTTTTTTTTACAGCTTTTATAAGAAAGCTGTTGGCATCGTATTTATTTTTTATATTATATATGCAGCAGTCGTCTAACCCCTGTTTCACAGGAGTAAAAAGTTAACTGCTTGAGTTAAAACATATCAAAGTCTCATCGCAAATATTACACTTAACATGACCAGTAAACCAGTCTTTGGTATAATGAATTAAATTTTTCATTTATTTTATGTTCGACCTAAAATTTAAGGCCATATTTATAATACGATTGCGACTGGTGATAAAAAACAGAAAATTATACCCTCAGTTGTGGGGCTTTTTTGATACGTTTAAAATTAAATTTTAAATAAACTTACCTATGACGATTAGGGTAATCGTCCCATTGCATACTATTTTACTTTACGATCTTTTAAATCATCTGTCTGCTTATTTTTAGGAAAAATATCTGTCTGCTTATTTACGACCGTTAATATGTCGCCTAATATAGCGGTATCGTTATTAATTTTTCTGTCAATCGTGTCTTTTTTTTTTACTTTCGAAAGCTTGCTGTGGGTCATCAGTCGCTTTGCTTTTTTCTAACAAAAACTTCGTTTCCGATGCAGGCGTGCTAGTTTCGGTGTTGAGATAATGCACTCGATGAGTATGTTTGCATATTGCGGCGCTGTCAAGACAATTCCACGAATACAAATGAGGACATAATCCCTGGCAACATTTGGCTTTGTCTACGCATCCGCAAGAAATACTCGTTTTCTTGACTCGGTAAAATGTATTGGGCCCCGTTTGAGATTCCACTCGACAGTGATCTACTGTAGCCTTGTCTTTTTTTCTTCTTATGGTCATTCCTCTTACGTGCCTGTTTTCCACTTAATTAGTCAGTAGCGATGGCATTCTGTACTTTCTTTTTTCATTTAATGGCAAAAAAGTCTCTTTCTATGCTTAAAAGTACTTTTATTAGGTCATCCAATCTTATACTTGAGCGTCTTTTCAAATGAACTGTTTTCAGTTTGTTGTGGAATGACTCGCAATACATATGTGAAGCAATGGAAGAATCTTCGGAAAGCCTTCAATTCAACAATTCTGCTCTTTTATAATAGTACGTATAGAAATACTTAGTGAAAACCAGAAGTGATTTTCTTCTAGTTAATATAAATATGTTGGCTTGAGTCCAAAATTCCTGTTCGTCTGTTGTTCTTTCCATATTCAACAACTCGGCTTTCAGTTTTTTCACAGATACCTTCGTCTTTTTTTTGGAATATTTTTGTACCATGCCCCGTGGACATGCCAGTCGCACAAGATGTGTTGATTGTCATGGCCGAATAGTCCAAATTTAAAATTTTCGAAATTAAAATTTCAATTTTAATCTACCTGGGTTAATAAGTAAACGTAAAAATTACAATTTTTTTTATAAATAAAATAATGAATTCATTTTTTGCGGGCAATTGCAAACACCGTTCTTAACGATTTTCGGATGGACAATAATTTTTCCTCCTCGGATATGGTATCCAGCAAATCATTGAGGTCTGCGACGTCAGCCTTGGCCCTTTTAATTTTTTCTTTAAAATATGCTTGTATTATGCCTTATGTACATGCCTGTCGCCCAAGATGTGTGGAATATCATGGCCGAATACGTCTTTAAAGGCAGGGTCAGCTGTCCAATCGTCATCAGTCATGACAGCAGAAGCTCGAAGCGTTATTCCATCTTTCGTTAGCCGATCTTGCAAAACTTTCAAAATTTTACTTAGTATGCACTTTTTTATCCGCTTTACTTATTATAAAGTAGGTCACTGGTTAGCCTTTTCCATATTCGTCTGGAACGATAACATTTACCAGTTCGTATCCGTACTTATTGGTTTTATGCGTTCCATCATTACAAACAACACGCAACGCTCCTAGCATCAATATAAACTCCTTGCCTTTTTTGTTTGCAGGCCGACCACAACTAGGTCCTTATTCTTATCGTTATCTGAATAGGAAGGTCCTAATGTGGTGTCGGCGTCTGGTCCGACTATATTCAATTTTTTTTTCTCCTTGTACCAGAAGAAAAAAATATTGTGCATGATTTTTACTTTTATTGAAGTATTCTACGGTTAAAACCAAATAAAAATCACACCTAGTTTAATCGATTATTTGGAAAAAAAAATGCAGCGGGCGTATTTAAAAAAATATTAAAAAACTTTGGTTTTTTTTATTAATTTACTGAAATATGTCAATAACCCTGCGCCCTATCAAATTTTCGAGGTTATATTTGGAATCAGCGAAAAAAATGGAGGCAATTACCTGTATTTTAGACCCAATATTTTTCTTCTTTTAGAGATGGTAAGTATTGAAAGTCTTTGGCCACCCAGTTTTGGCATAAAACTAACACCTATGCACAGAAAAAAAATGTGACGTGATAGAGCAAAATGGTGGTTAAATTCGATTTCAGCGACCCAAGATACGTATAAAAAACCAAATTTTAATTCTGTTACAAAACCCTTGTAGACCAGTGTAATTTGTCAGTTTTTATTAGCGAAGGGTCAAACGGTGATTCGGACATCCTTACAATTTTTTTACTGACCTTACGCCAATAATTACTCGGTGGAACGTTCTTGAGGTGTTTGTAGGGTGTAATCCTAATGTCAACAATGTTGTTAGTAGTAATGTAATAGGAATGCTCGGGCAACACGACCTAGGTCAACACTCATCATCACACCACGTGACCAACGACGGCGGTTGACCCAGGTCGCGTCGGGTCCGCACGAGCTTTCCCCTTGACCTTCCTCAACATCACGTCGACCTCGAGCCGGTGGGTCGTCGACCCCGGGGTCGTTGGACTCTGTTGTAATTTTTTTTTTTAATAGATAAAGAATAATAAAAAAAAATTTTTTTTATTGAATGTTTTTAAAATGATTATAAAAGAATATTTTTTAAGTAACACGTAACACCAAAAAAAAAAAAAAAAAAAAAAAAAAAAAAAAAAAAAAAAAAAAATTCTATTGGGGATGAAAAATAGAAGGAGATTAGCTTATCTGAAATGAAAAAAAAAATTATTATATGAAAGGTAATCATAAAACAAAAAACAAAAAAAAAATCAAGAATTCGCTTGGATAATTTTTTCACTTGGATAATCATTTTTTTGAAAAACCATGTTTTAATTTGCTCCCGTTTCTCGAGGGTGTCGAAGTCTTAATATTTCTATCAATTGATTTAATATCCTTAGAATTGGTTCTCGCCCTCCTGGTTGTCGAGAAAGCTGAAGAAGATCCCTCGGATAAATCCCGTTAGAAATATCGGTTAACGAGCGTCGGATTATTATTATTATCCTTTCTAACTCTTCGTCGAAGCGGATTAAGGGTGGCGGACCTTCATTATTTTTTGGATTCATCTGAAAAATTAATTGATCGATTGAAATTCTATAAGGGATTAAATTTCTTTGATTTATAAAATTTATAATGTACCTGAAAATAATCCTTGAAATTAATCCGAAAAACAGTTGCAAGCGGTAACAAAAACCTCACTTTCCTATTTTTTAATGATTTGAACAATTTAACTGAAACTTAGAGCCCTCCCGGAAAAAAAAAAAATAATAATAATAATAATAAATAACTTTTTTCACTGTATGAAAAATTTGTTTAGGATTCTTTTACCATCTTATCATGTCCGTTTAAAAACCGTAACTGTAATGAGGGTGAAATTAACCGTAATTGATTATATTTTTGATTTAAAAAAAAAAAAAAGAAGTGGGGATAAGATTTTTTTTTTAACGACATGAAACTTAAAAAATAGTCCCCTAAGGATTTTATTCGATGAATCAACACCTGAAGATTGCTTATGTTAATAGCCATGGTTTTTGTTGAATCATATTTGAATGAGTGAAAATCTTGTAAAAGGGAACATTTTTGATTGGTCTTATCCTTATCGAAGATTGCACATATTTTCTTATACATCTCAGCTGCATTTTTGCAGTTTAGCACATGAGGTGAAAGCGAACGGTCCAAAGTCTCCAACATGTGTTTCCTGGCCTTAGCGTCTTGTAGTAAAAATGCGGCCTTTCCTTTGGGGTCTGCGAAATCGGATTCTCTAAACAAAAGTTCATGTGTGTGGACTTGCAGTCAAGAGGATAAATAAAAAAAATAAATAATTTTATATTTAATGCTTTTATTAAAAATGAGATCGGTGAACCGATCAAAGTGCTTTATCGACTATTTAAATAATTCTCAAAAATATAGTTAGTTTTTCGATCAGAGTTCCACCAAAGCCGCAGTACGGGCACAAGGAATGCGAATTTCTGAAAAATTATTTCGGATTTTGAATCCTCAACCCCGAAAATATTCTCAAAATACGGTTAGATTTTTGATCAGAGACACCAAAGTCGCTGTATAGGCGTAAGGAATTCGAATTTTGGAAAAAGTATTTCAGATTCGGAATCCTCTACCCCAAAAATATTCTCAAAAATCCGATTAGATTTTTGATCAGAATCCACCAAAGCCGCAATACGGGCATAAGGAATTCGAATTTTGGAAAAATTATTTCAGATTCGTAATCCTCTACCCCGAAAATATTCTCAAAATACGGTTAGATTTTTGATCAGAGGTCCACTAAAGCCGCAATACGGGCATAAGGAATTCGAATTTTGGAAAAATTATTTCAGATTCAGAATCCTCAACCCCGAAAATATTCTCAAAAATATGGTTAGATTTTTGATCAGAGGTCCACCAAAGCCGCAGTACGGGCATAAGGAATTCGAATTTTGGAAAAATTATTTCAGATTCGGAATCCTCTACCTCGAAAATATTCTCAAAAATACGGTTAGTTTTTCGTTAGCTCCCACGAGGAACCCGCCAATCAGCATCCAAATCGCTTTGTTGACGTAATCGATGACGTCATGTCGTGACGTTTCAAAAGTTGGAGATATCGGTTTTTAGGCCTATACCCATACTTTTAGCCCTGCTCACCGTTTCTGAACCACTCAACAGAATTTAACCAAATTTCAATGGTAGCGTATCTTGATGAATATCTACTGCAGTACGAAAATCGGACTCAATCGGTATCTGCGTTCACGATTTAAAAAAAGATTAGTAACATCAATATTTTTTTTTTTATTAAATGTAACGTACCACGTAACCGGTATCGTTATTTTGGGTTCTTTTATAGAATAAATTCGCAGTCTCTTCTTCTTTACAGTTTATATTTATTTAAAACTTACGCATTATCATATGCTAGTAAAAAGCAACCGGAAATCAACCACCAGAGCTTTTCGTTTTCTTGGAGGAACTCGAGCTGAGTTCCTAGATCAAGTCTGCTTTTGGGTCAAGCCGGGAGAGTTTATATATGATCCGTGACGTAACCCGATGGTTACGTCCGGTCATATTGGACTCCTCCCAACTCTTTCCCTATAAGGAAGTTTCCCTGCAACTTCCATTATATAATCAAAACAATGATGCATCATGCACGTGTTTACATGACGCATCATCCTTACTCTTTTTTTTCTATCCCCGACTGTTACATTCCTCCCCCCGTTGTTGTTTTTCCCAGATGGGAAAAAGAAACAGACACTTGGGAAAGAAAAAAAAAAAAAACTATCCGGGTGGTGAGTTACATGAGAATAAAAAGAGTAATTTAAATACAAGTAAAGAGTGGCGGTACAATAAATACAATTAATTAAGTATGCATAAATACAATTAAATACAATTAAAGAATTAGGAATGGCGGTACAAGCAAAGAATAAAAAAAAACCTAGTAAAATGATTGCTACACACTTACAAAAATTTAAATTCGAAGGGGAAGAAAAAGACTTACCAAGATATGTAGAATGAGAAAATTCATGATACTGTAACTAACACCGAAAAAAAAAAAAATTGTTCAAAAATGAAATTCATTGTTCAGAATCACCGTGCTCAAAAATTCGCGAGGCGATTTCAGCTAAAATCTCGAGTGCTGGAGGTGGAGATGGAGCGGGACTGTGGTTTGTTGGACCCGGTGAAACAGGAACTGATATGGTGGATAATAGCTGATTGAAGTAATCAGGATCAAAATGGGGCCAATGGTCGTCGGAAGGGTTGGTAGGAGATAGGAAAGTGGAAAAAATGGTGTCAAATTCGTCTGTGGTCGATAAAGGATTGGTTAAAATAGATTGTGCTGTAGAAGGTCGGGGAAAATCGGAAAGAGGTTCCTCGGTAGACAGTTGAGGAAGATACTGGGATGTCGATGGTTGATAGTCGGAAAGAGGTTGCTCTGTGGATAGTTGAGGAAAATGTTGGGGGACAAATTGTGCTGAAGACGGCTGAGGGAGATGTTGGGAGACAGACAGTTGATCGCATTATAAGTGATAAACATCATAAAAATAAAAACTTAAAAGGAAATAGGTTTATTAAAAAATGAGATGAGAATGCAAATGAACAAATTGCAAATTGAGCAAATTTGCAAATGAGCAAATGAGCAAATTTTAAAATGTGTATGTTTAAATTCTAAAATGTATGCAATGTTAAAAGGAAATGGGTGAAGATGAGAAAGCTTCGTCATAGAGGCATCGAGGGTAGCCGTCGAGATTCAAACTAGAGGCGTCGAAACCGGAGGTCTGATCGGAGGCGATAACGGCGGTGCCGGGCGGCGAAATGGCTGGAGCTGGATACTGATGATCTAGCAGCACTGTTTGAAATAAGGGACTCCAAGCGAGGTGAGCTGAAGGTTCTTGGAGACCGTCCGAGCTTGGAGGGGGGAATGGAGGGAGACGGGGGTGCGAAGACCGTGGACGAGGATGTCGTCGCGGTCTCCGTGTAGACCTCCCGTAATCCTGTGGTAGCTAAGTCCTGCAGCTTGTTCTGATAGGCGGACGTCCATGTCGGTTGAGCGGTGAGAGTAGGATCCGACAGGAGTTCGGATAAGGAGGGAGATGTACGAGTTGGTTCGGTTGGAACCGGCGGAAAAGGCTTTTGCTACACCTTTTGGCCTCTACGAAGCAGTGAAAATGCCCTTCGGCTTATGCAACGCAAGGGCCACCTTTTGCCGCCTGATGTCAATCGTTCTGAAGGACTGTATCTACAAATGTTGTTTCGTGTATCTCTATGACGTCATCATTTTCAGTAACACGGTAGAGGAACACCTTCAGAAGCTCACCCTGATTTTCAGGGCCTTCCAAAAAGCTCAATTAATGCTTAAACCCGAGAAAGAATAAAAAAAAAAAGGAGAAAAAAATGGGGCTATTTGTCATTTGTCATATGTCATATTTATCATATTCCTGTCTACAGAAATTTTTTTTATGTTTATTGGGTGAAAAATCTAGTACACATGATACACAGCATATGATTAGATTAGAAAAAATTAATCTGTAAACAGTAAAAATGAATAAACAGACACTTAGTGCTAAAGACGATACACGTATATTTTTGGATAATTTTGAGACCATACCGTATGGGTATGGTTTCACTCTATATGAATTTATTTTATTTAAACCGATTCTAATGAAAAAAAAAATGGAAAAAAAAGTGAAATCTAGGTTTGCATCGTAAAGGAGAAAAAAAAAAACTCTTTTGAAGTAGACTTAAGTTTAATATTACTTAATTTAGCGTTAAAAAGTTGAGGTTTTCACCTTAACCTTAAATTTTTCCTTAAACAGTTCAAATAGTTGAGTTTTCGTCAAAGTGTTCCTCTATTTACTGTTATGTGGGGTTTTCACGGAGGCGGTGAAAGATAAAAAATATCCGTTTCTTTCCCTAACTCTACTTTATTTTAAATGATAAACTAAAATATAAAAGTAAAATAATAATCAGTAATCACTTTACCTGATAATAATCAAAATCCAATCTTCCAAGTATTTAAATCACAAAAAAATATTTATATATTCCACCTTATAACATTTCCACCGAACGAACTAACTTAATCAAGATGACCCGTACGAATAATTTGTTTAATTATCTTTTCTATCACTGCTGTGCGGATCTTTTGTTTATGTTTGCGCGAACGTCGCTTTCATGCGTTTTTATTTCTGTTAGGGCATTCTTGCACGTAACATTATGGTTGGGTCTGATCCAGTGGTATCGAGTAATTCCTCCGAAGTTCTTTGATTTCCTGGGTGAAAGCGTCAACTGATTCCCACGAAAGTATGAATTTAAGAACCGAATTGTAGCCCGAGAAAAAAATTATGAGACTTGTTGTTAGATGATAATATATGGAAAATTGTTCTTCAAAGGACCATGTATGATCACATATGAATTATGAGCCTTTATATTCGTACATTAGCAGAAATGAACAAATATGTATGATGATTCAAACCCGTTTAAGAGGTAATATAGTGGGAGATGTCATGCATGCTCCTACATGTGTTTCCTCGGGGAATAGATAGCTCGTAACAGCCCAAAAAAAACAATGTGAATCATTATTCTTCACATTATCGCAAGCTTTTTTTTTTTTTTTTTGCGTAATTTTATCAGGTAATGGTTTATATATGATGACCCCTTATAATTTACAGGATTATAACAGCAAATATTTATTTGTAAATGGTAAATCTTAGACAGTGCCTGCCCTGAATGTAACTTATTGAAATCGGAAATTCGATCCATTTGATCTTTTTTTACATTAATTTTAAAAACTTCATTTAAATCGGTCGCTTTATCAACTATAAACATTTTGGTAACGAAATTTACATCCGTGAAAATTTCATCATCCTTTTTTTTTATAACCCATTCCGTGGAAAGTTCCGTGTTAATCTTCAATGTTTCGAATTTTTGTAAATGTTCCTCCATGACTTGCACAAAAATTTCCTCACACCCATCCTAAAACTTCACGCTCCTGCCTGAACCTCTGCAATTCCTGATCTTTCGGAACCATCTTTAAAAAACAAAAAAAAAAAAAAAAAAATAAAATAAAATAAAATAAAATTAATTGATTAAAAAACGGTTAAAAAAGATTAAAAAAGATAAAAAACTTACAGGATCATATGAAGAGATTGCCTTTGATAATCCGCTCCTCAGAGACCTCCATTTCTCGCAGACACGACATCTGAAAAAATCAAAAAAATTTCACATTTTTTTTAAAAAAGAAAAAGTAATACTTACTCATCATTGTGCCTGCGGTAATAACATACGCTAATTTTTCTCATTGTCAAAAAAAAAAAAAAAAAAAAAAAAAAAAAAAAAAAAAAAATACAAATAACGAAAAAAAAATAGGTTAGAATCGTCACGAGCAAATATGGCGACTGAGTCCCGTTATTCAAACGGTACCGTTGTTCAGACGTTGTACCGTTAGAGTTCGTTGTTTTTACGAACACATTCCATATTTGCCTTACGAAACGAATTTAAAAATTATTATTTTACTATCAAGGAAGAGACATCTGGTATCGTGGTGCGAGCGGAATGAAATGAAAACAGTAAACACCAAGCTAAGGATCGAACATCAATATAATAAGAACAAAGTTTCACCCTCACATATGTGTTGACAGATATAAACCTTAACCGACTGGCATAATAACGATCTATCTGACTGACTCGAATAATACTCTAAAAACGACTGGACATGAATGACGCTGAAGCCTGTCCGCGCTGAGAGTATATCAGCGCGGGTGCTTAGTCAGCGGTTCCCATGCTCGATAGAGGGATTCGTGGGAATCGCTGAGTAAGCGATGCCTGAATCCGTCTACCGAGCGACGGGTAGCTTTAGGACCGTAACTAGGTTCGTTGGATCGAACCTCCTTTTCGGTTTCCGGCGTACCACATCTTTGTAATCGCCTAAGCATAGCGCTCTTCTTATGGCGGAGATCGGACAAAAACAAATGTTTTTTGATGCTTCTGCTTTATGGGATTTGGCGTTCGGAAACAAAGTCTTCCTTGTTTTTTTTTTTTTTTTTTTTTTTTTTTTTTTTTTTTTTTTTTTCAATTTATATTTTACAAATCAGACTTTCCTCCCAATGATCACGCAACGCCATAAAAAGTTTCACTTCAAGTTCTTTAGGCTTTACTGGCGTAGAGTCTGTTCAATTTTTTTTCTTTATAAATCAGAAATTCCAATTGCATAATACTAACGACACATCCTTTACGATTTTCACCCAAGTTTGAGCTACACAGCCTTTACGAGTAGGCCACAAAAACACAAGAAAGGACCAAACATCTTTTTCCTCATTCCATCCACCGATTTCATCCCCCTGAAATTTGACTGATTTACATTTCACATTCAAATCCCATTATTATCATTTGGAATTTTTTTTCTTTGACGAGCTGATGATAAAAACTATTCTGAAAAAAGAATCTTATTTGCTTATCCCTTATATGAATATATTTCGCACTGATTCAGGTGCCAACATGGCCATCAGCTGATCGTTGTTCAGTGGTAATTCTAATTTTGCAGTCAGGGTTATCAAGAAATTGATCGTCAATGCGGTCTAGAATTTTTTTTGTGTGAGAGCTGTAACCTAATATCCGAAGTTGCTCAAAACAAAAGTGGCTCATTGTGAACTTGGCCACATTGTCAAAGAATCTTAAGTTGGATCCAAAAAAATATAAATAAACTTTTAAGGTTTCTTTTTTGAATTCATCAATGATAATGCATTCGTGAACGTCTTCTCGTAAATTTCTTTTTGGGTTTTCTAGGTGTTTTCCGTCGGTTTACTCGTTGTTGCTTTCGTTCTCCTGGTTCTTTTTTTTCTTTCGTCACGTGAGACTGCTACCGAGTTGATGGTATCGTTAGGTTCGTAGTCGGAGCTTTCATAATCGATCTTATTCTTTTAAAATGGAAGCGAACGGTTGTGTGTTCGCCCTTGAAATTTATTAGTTCTCCTTGTTGGTCCAGAATTCTGATTGTAAATCGTCGGAGAAATAAATGATTATGCATGTTAGTAATTGAAAAAAATTTTTAATATAAAAATTTATCGTAAGAATTTCGGGATGTGGAACTATTTAAAATAATTAGGCGCTTTTACTATGCTGACATGTTTCGGTTTAATTTTTTAACCATCATCAGAGCTACAAGAATCATACAACATTAATAAGGATTAAAGAAAAAACATGTGACATTTTTTTAAATTTAATATAAAAATTTAATTACAATTTATATTACACAATTTATATTACATATAAATTTTTTTTTTCTTATTTCGGTTCTTTTTGACGCGACTGTTGGATTCGGAGTAGGTATTCTTAGCTGAACATACCCTTCCTCTTTTGATTTGGTGAGTGTTTGAGGATTAAATTTCACGTTAGATGTTGACGTCGGTCGATGGACATAACCGTCGAGATCTGTGAAATTAACATCATCGAACAAGGGGAGAGCAGTGGTGGAACTTGATGGCACAGGTGGTGTCGATGGCGATGCCCTCGCTTCTACGATTTCGTTATCGATTCGAGGAGTGGAACTTGCTGCTGCCATCGGACTATAAGGTGGTGGTAGAGGTGGTGGTGGTGTCGATGGTGGCATATCCTGCCCTGCATAACCATCGCATCGATAATTTCATCCGTTTTCGGTCGGGCAACCGCCATCATAAGGGCTGTAGATGCAAAAAAATTAATTTATAATGGATGTCTTTATTCCTGTCCTAGTGTAATCAATCTAGGAAAAAAAAAGAGAAAACTTTATTAAAAAAGTGAAGGAGTTTAAAAAATTATAAAAAATTGACTTACAGTTCCGGGCGCCAACATCGCTATTAATTGATTATTGCTGAATAAGAGGCGAAGCTTGGCTGATAGGTTTACAAGAAAATCTAGATCCTCGATTGAGTTGAGGATTTTATCGGAGTGTGACTTATACCCGAGGATACGTAACTGCTCAAAGCAGAAGTGGCTCATCGGGAACTGAGCGAAATTGTCATAAATGTCGCAGTTGACTTAAAAAAAAAATATAGGCACTCCTTTAAGGTCTCCTTTTCTAGTTGATCGAGCAGAACGCACTCATGTGTCTGCCTGTTTATATCTATGTTAATATTTTCCAGGTTTTCGTAGACCTTAAAAATAAAAAAATTAAAATAAAAAGCAGAAATTTAAAAAAAAAAATTTAGAAGGGTATAGTATTAGGGGCCAGCATGGCGACTATTTGGTTATTGCATAAAGGTAATTCAAGTTTTGTCGCTAATGTAATTAAAAAGCTTAGATCTTCAGTATTATTCAAAATCTTTTTCCTATAAGAAAAATGACCTAACACTCTCAACTGTTCATAACAGTACATGCTCATTTCGAATTGTCCGACATTGTCGTAAGCCCTAAAATACTAGGTAAAAAAGTAAATGTATGCATATAAAGTTCTTTTAGAACATTCATCAAAAATACTGATTCGGTGTTGCATGTCTTGAGTGTTGTGCGAAACGTCGTCTAAGTTTTCCGGATTCTTAAAAAAAAAAGAGGGGGAGAGTGGTGTAACGTTTCCCGGTTCGGGGATCGTTATTTTGGGTTGTTTATGAAAATATACGCAGTCTTTTCTTCTTTTGATACATATATTCAAGACTTACGGATTATCAAGCTAAGATACAACGACCTTAAATCAACCGAATCACCATTAGGGATTACCTTCTCTTTAGAAGGAACCCGTGCTGAGTTCCGAGATCAAATTTGCTTTTGGGTCAAGCCGGGAGAGTTTATATATGATCCGTTACGTAACCCAATGGTTACGTCCGGTCATATTGGACTCCTTCCAGCTCTTTCCCTATAAGGAAATTCCCCTGCAACCTCCATTATAATCAAAGCAATGATGCATCATGCCACGTGTTTGCTTGACTCATCATTCTTATCTTTTTTTAACTTTTTTCACTGTATGAAAAATTTGTTTAGGATTCTTTTACCATCTTATCATGTCGGTTTAAAAACCGTTACTGTAATGAGGGTGAAATTAACCGTAATTGATTGATTTTTGATTTAAAAAAAAAAAAAAAATTGGGGATAAGATTTTTTTTAACGACATGAAACTTAAAAAATAGTCTAAACGAAAGTTCATGTGTGTGGACTTGCAGTCAAGAGGATAAATAAAAATAATAAATAATTTTTTAGGCCTATTTAATGCTTTTATTAAAAACGCATTTTATCTACTGCATTATAACGACTATAATCAACATTGACTATTATTCCCTGTAGGTAGACGAAAATGGTAATGTGATACCACACCACATCAGCGTTTTTGGTGTTCCAATTTGGAAAAAATGGAAGAATATACTCGGAGAAAGTTCTTGCGAAAGAGGTTATAATACCTTTAAATGTATTCAAAATATTTCGGATGAATCCCTCAAGAATCTTTGGAGATTTCAAGTTTCAAAAATAAAAAACTGAAAGAAAAAAAGAATTAAATCATTATATTTTATTTTAAAAGCTAATTAAAAACTAACTTTAATTATTAATTAAGGGCAGCAGTAGCACAGCCCAATTGTCTGCATAAAGTAAAATTTTTGCGGGTTATCCCCGCAAATCCTATCTCGTTGTGACCGGTTCCGGTAACATGATTCGTATTCCCTACCGGCTGCTTTGGCACACCAATTGCAATTTGAAGCACATATGCCGAGTTCGATTAACTTTCCGATATCATCTCCCTGTGAGAAAACAAAACAAAAAATTAATATTAAAACCGCGAGGCAAATAATTTTTTTTAAATCCCGTTTTGCCTTTAAGAGTATCCTACGCATCAGTCGTTGTCTTTGAGAGGGCGCACCGGGAAATTTCCCAGTAAACCTATGGGCCAGTCCGGGCCTGGATCTGCGTTGTCTTTTCATCGGTTGATCTGCGTTGTCTTTTCATCGGTTGATCTGCATTGTCTTTTCATCGGTTGATCTGCGTTGTCTTTTCTGTCTAGAAAACTATCTCTCCTTACTCGGGATTTTCCTATTCTTCCTTGTTTTTTTTTTTTTTTTTTTTTTTTTAATTTTGTGTTTTGCTTTGACACTAGTCACTTTTTCTTTCTTACGTCGCTTTTTTTATTTTTATTGATTGTTACTATTTTTATATTGACACTAATCACTTTCCGATTTTATATATTTAGGCGGCCTGACCCTAAAAAAATGTATGCTTATATATGCACTCCTTAGAGTGCATATATAAGCATACTGCACTCCTTAGAGTGCATACCCGATGCGCACGTGGATTTCGGGGAATTGATTTTTTAAACATTAATTTATCGTCATAAATGATCACTAATGATCATACATGTCCATTTCCTCCAAAATTTAATATATGATTCTTTGTGACCAAAAAATGCATGCTTATATATGATCATTCTATTTTTTTTCATGGGTTGACCTTATATTTAATCTTACATCTTCCGCTGTGGGAATTCATCCCTGTTTATTTCAGTTCTTTTAAATTAATGCATTAGCAAAAATCAAATAACGGTTTGAAACGATTGAAAATTTTTCATTCCCATAAAGGACAACAGTTGGTTGTTGTCCAATGGTAACTTAAAGCTTCCTTGCAGTTTTATCAAAAAGTTAAAATCGTCGTCAGTCATCATAATATCGTTAATATGCGATAAATTTGACAGCAAATGCAGTTGTTCCAAACGATTCCCGGTCATTTTCCCGATTTTGTGGGACCCTTCTAATGCTGCATCACGTTGATTCCATATTTGGGGCTCGTAACGTGGAGCTACAGCTTGCCGCCGACCTCTTGCTGGCCTTCCCTCAACATAGGTTTCATCAAAGTATCGCACAACCTCCCTCAATTCGTCTGGCGCTTGGTTGCTGAACATTCTAAAGACCCGGACGATGTCGTCTAAAGGGACATAGGCAGTGGCTAGCATCATGTGAGTGTTTTGCTTGATTGTCCGGTCGTCGGGGTTGTTGTACGCGACTTGTAGACCCGCCTCCTGAACTTTTCTGTAGACGCTTTGACCCAAGTGGAAAAAGCAACACGAGACAGTGCTACCCGGAAATACGGAAATGCAAGAATTTATTATTGCAAGCTCAAAATCGCACATGATACGAGTAGGTTCGCAGTCTAAGATAGATAAAATTCGAGGTGCCTACGCGTTCCGAAAACGAGGACTCGATCCCTGTTTCCATCGTCATCAGGTGCATTCTGTTGTATCTGTTCATTGTAGCTGTGTCGGTGATGAGGATCACTGTGGCTACTGTTTTCACTTTCCGAAGTATTATCACGGGTACGCGAATCATATATTAAAAACTTTTGATCCGTAAGGGATACTTTAAACAAACAACGTCTTGAGTGTTGTGCGAAACGTCGTCTAAGTTTTCCGGATTCTTATTCGATACGAGTTATTCCTGAACATTCTGTGTTCGATTCCTTCGTATTCTCTGAAAAAAAAAAAAAAAAAAAAAAAAAAAAAAGGAGAAATAAAACAGGGAAAAAGCCAACATGGTGTTGCTCTGTTCCACCAAAGGTAATAAAACAGGAGAAGGATGAGGATGACGAGAATGTGAAGCTTCTCCATCCTGTGGTCCTGTAGGATTAGGAGAATGTGGAGCTTGTTGTCCATCCTCATCATTGTCCGTTTGGCCTGCTGGTGTTCTCTGGAACGCAAAAGAAAAAAAAAATTAGGGAAATAAAACAGGGAAAAGACCAACATGGTGTTGAACTGTACTCACCAAGGCTGGTGAGTGGTGAAGAGAATGTGGATCTTTTCCATCCTCATTCTCTATTGCTTCTGTTGCTGTCTGGAACAGAAAAAAAATGAGAATAAAACAGGAGAAAAGTTAAATAATAATAATAAAGCAACTTACCAAAGCCTGGAATAGAAAAAAAAGCCTCCTCTTTATTTCCTGTTCCGTCAAGCTCTCTTCCTCTTCCTCTTCGTCTTGCTCTGGATCTGAATCTGCATTTAAATTGTTTGCAGACAAATCCTCTTCTATTCGTCTCACCTTTGAGGTTGTAGTCTTCTAGTAGTAATACTAGGGGTATCCTGGGACAATATGACCTACCTCAACTCTAGCCACGTCATAGTAGATTACATCACATTACCACATGACCATGTAATCTACTCGACGTCACTAGTGTTGACATAGGTCATGTTGTCCACATAAACACATGTTGTGATCATGTTGACCCAGGTGTAACGATCCAGAGGATACGTTCTGGGTTCTTTAAAGAAAGTAGCTCTTTTCTTCTTACTTTATAATGCTTTTAATAAGACTTACTCATAGTACATAATCGTAACTAGAGCGACCGAGGATCACCACCAGGAGACTCACGAGTACGGTAAGCTCGTGAAGAAGCTTAAACTCGGAATCTGCTTCTAAATAAAGCTGGGAGAGTTTATATACGATCGGTTACGTAACACTGTGGTTACGTGCGATCGTATGCAACTCCTCCCAAATTTCCCTGAAACTTCCTTATACAGAAGTTTCCCTGAAACTTTCATCAAAACAATGATGCATCATGCAAACACGTGTTTGCATGACGCATCACTCTTCTCTTTTTTTTTCCATACTGTTACATTCCTCCCCCCGTTTTTTTTCTTTTTTCTATTCTTTGGGGTGCTTAAAAGAAAGAAAGAAAAAAAAAAAAAAAAAAGAACAGGAAACTTACCCTGGTGATGATTGTTTTCGGTATGTGGTACAATTTTACTATTACAATGGTTAAACTAACACAGTTTAAATACAACACATTAAAACAGGAATATATATATATTTTTTTTTTGTTTTGTTTTGCGTACACAGATGAATGTCATTGTTCGAATAGGTTGGAGGCCACTTCGGCCAAAATTTGCAGTGGAGAGGAAGTGGAAGGACCGGGGAAGTCGGTGAGGTCAGTGGAACGTTGGCCAATAGATGGTCAAATACATCGGGGTCAAGGTCAAATTGGTCATCGGAAGGATCGTTAAACATGGTGAATAGGTCGTCAGTTTGGTTTGAGGGACCGCTGGTGGGCTGGTAGGCTGGTAGGCTGGATGGTGGATCGAAATAGGAAGGCTGATTAGAAGGTAGCAGTGAAAAATCGGGAAGAATAGATAAAGCTGGGAGAGTTTATATACGATCGGTTACGTAACCCTGTGGTTACGTGCGATCATATGTAACTCCTCCCAAATTTCCCTGAAACTTCCTTATACAGAAGTTTCCCCGAAACTTCCTTATACGGAAGTTTATGATGCATCATGCCACGTGTTTGCATGACGCATCACTCTTCTCTTTTTTTTTCCATACTGTTACACTATCCTAATGTGAATTCCGTTGCGCTACGCCTCACACCTTGACCTACCTTAATTTTTTTGTTGTTGTTCCTTGACCTACCTCAATTTTGTTGACACTCGACTCGATTTGTTGACCTCCGGGTAACTGACCTATTTGTTTAAGGATGTTTTTTTTTTTTTTTTTTTGTTATGTTAACTGATTTTATGCTGACATGGAATATTTAGGTGATTAAAAAAGCTGTATACGCTCCGTCATTTTTTATACGAAATTTATTATAATTAAAATAATAAAAAATAATAAATGATTACACATGCTTCTTATCAGTATTGTTTGTTTACATTTTAATACCGCGCTTTTTTGTTTATAATTCCAAAGCTTACCTGATCATCCGCTCGAAACGCTAGCGTCGTTTGTATTAGACATGCACGGAGCCTATAATCGATAACTTCAGGAAGGGATATCTCACTTCTCGACAAAGTTTTAATGCAAATTTTTGTTCAAGATGTTGTAATGACATGGCATTTGGATTTTTAGTCAGCAGCAGGCTGTCTCGAATGTATTGTCATGGCTCGAATGTATTTTTGACATGACTTCTCTGTTTGGATGAGTTAACATGTTGGCTTGTCTCTTCTGTTTAATTTTTTATTTCTGACAACTGGTAGCGTTACGTTCAGCTATAGACTTTGGACAGGGTTTTGCGAGGCAAATGAAGCCATCAGTTTCTTATATGTCAGGGGCTTTTACGGTTTCGACTTTGACTTTTAAATCTGACTTGCTCGGCATGACTCTTTATAGTTCAAGGCAGGGATTAGACTTAAGAGTTTTGACGGAGATATTACTTCGTTTTTGACATGACAGGGGAACTTCTTTTAAACTTATGGGAACTCTACCCTTGTTCTTAAGACAGGCTTAGGCTTCCACCTTTTGGCTTTATTAATCAGGGCTCGACTCTTCTTTAGATTCTGGGATCTGGCTTGGACTTCTTAACAGTTGGTATCGTGGTGCGAGCGGAATGAAATAAGAACACCAAGCTAGGATCGAACCCCAATATATTAATAAGTTTCACCCTCACATATGTGTTGATGGATATAAAACACTAACCTAACCGAATGACATAATACGGAACTGACTCTAAGAAACTGACCGAATAGAATGACAAAATACGAATGACGACTGACTGACTGACGCTGAAGCCTGTCCGCGCTGAGTGTATATCAGCGCGGATGCTTAATCAGCGGTTCCCATGCTCGATAGAGGGATTCGTGGGAATCGCTGCATAAGCGATACCTAAATCCGTCTACCGAGCGACGGGTAGCTTTAGGACCGTAACTAGGTTCGTTGGATCGAACCTCCTTTTCAGTTTCCGGCGTACCAAACTCTCTCAGACCAGATCCAACGATCCTAGTCTGAAAACTTTGGTACGGTCCTGCCACTACCTTACATTTTGGAACTAATAAGCTACTATAATTTTAAAGGTATTGATCTTTTTTCTTCAAAAAAATATTGAAGATTTGTTTTTTCCGCCGTTATTGCTGAGATTTGCTGTTTTAAATTTTCGATAGTTTTAATGTGGTCTTCGACCAAATCTTTGTATTGTTCTACCAGTTTCTCGGTGTGGAGGAGTTTTTTTCGGCTGGTGCTTCCTTCTAGCTGCTTAATTAAAAATAAGTTACTTTCTAGCGTTGTCCTAAGGACGGCGTTTTCCGCTTGTTCAGATTCTTTGGCTGACTTCTCCGCTTGCAGTTGGTGTGTAAGAGTCTGTACTTGTTCTTGGAGTGATGCTATTTTCTCGTCTCGATCGTCAATCTCTCCTAGTACGGTGTTCTTTTCTTCGATCGCCTGTTCTTTTTCTTGGATTTCTTTTCTCATAAGCTCTTTTTGATGCTGCGTCTCCCGCTCTACGGCAGCATGCCATTGTGCTTGATCCGATGTGAATAGGTTCGCTGAGAGAACTTCAGCTACTGTTTCCGTAACGAACTCATAGGTTTCTTCTTGGTCCTGAGCGATATATTTTCGGAGCATTTTGCTAGCCTCTGTTAGCTTTTGAGTGATTATTGATGTTGCTTCAGCCTTCTGCTGAGCAAAATGCAGGGCTGCCTTCTCTATGGGGTTGGTGCTGTTGGCCATTCTGGAATAAAGGTTTTTTTTTTAAAATTTTTGTGTCCTATCTCTCTTTTTGACTAATTAAAATCGACTTAATAAAATCTGATTGCAAATAATCGATTTAGAGGATCCGTTTTCCTTAATATAAAGCAATATATATCTAAAAAAAAAATATAATAATAATCGCTAACTAAAGTATCAATACACAACAGAACTAGTTTGTTGATTGAAAATGGGAATAATATATATGTTGATTTATCTCTGTAAAACCATGTGATTCTTTGGATAAGAGAAATCCAGACGCGAGTGTCCAAAAGTTGGAAGAGGCAGAAAAGGTAGTTTACAGTTTTAACCAATAAAAAAAAAACTGTTGGCATCCAGATTGAATTTGTGTGTGTCGAAATCCGTTTGGATATATATATATATTCTTTATAAATAGAAACAATCCAAAATTTCGGTCACAACAAAGTAATAAATTTGAAAAACATAACTTTTTCCCTTTCCGATTCTTGAAATACAAGAAAATTTGGATTGTCTGAATTTTAAGAAAAAGTCGGCTTGCCCTTTACAACTCCGATTTGCAGTCTATACTACTGCAAAAACCTGTCCACTGTTCTTCGACTAATTAGAATCGATTTATTAAAAATCTGATTGTAAATAAGCGATTTAGAGGATCCGCTTTTCCTTAATATAAAGCAATACAAGTAATAAATTTGAAAAACATAACTTTTTCCCTTTCCGATTCTTGAAATACAAGAAAATTTGGATTGTCTGAATTTTAAGAAAAAGTCGGCTTGCCCTTTACGACTATCGTATGATAGTGTTATTAACAACGGGACGAGGTTGAATAGGAATCGAGTCGACATTGCGGAGGACAATGCCGACTCGGGGGATTGGCCTGTTGTTAGAGGTTAGGAGCAAGTGGGGGCCCTGAAACTGTGATAAACGTGGGAAAATTTGTTGGATTAGTATCTGCGGGTTGTGTAGGAAAGGTGTGGGTAAACGAGCAATTGTGAATATAATATTGAAGAGATATTTTATATACTCTACTGCTCCCTGTACGGGAGGCAGTGGAATACCGGCCTGCGTGATGACTGGCAATACAGAGTCTAGTCGGCTCAGCTCCGGCTGAGTCGGGTTCCGGAACGGCCGAAATCGCGAATTTGTCGACATATTGAATGTACGGATGACACGAATGTACTGAAGACTTTACGTAAATTTTGTGAGTGTGTTTACAATATTTTTCTTTCTTTTGTGTATATACATAAAGAAAGAAATTGAGCGACCAGCAGAAAGCATCGCCCTGTGCCGATATACCCATGAGTTAGCCGAAAGAGACATACACAATTTGGTAGGTCAGCTTTAAAAGAAAAGAGACAAAAAATTGAAGTAGTTTGAAGAGATATAATGACATTTCTTTCTTTTTGTGTGTTTATAGTAATTGCTACAGAGAAGTGTATCAAACGGATCGATTAGTATAATTTGTCTTTTTTATATCGAGATTATCGGGACTTCTTTTTTTTTTTGTTTATTTATAGTAACGCTCAATGCAGTTTCGAGAGATGTATGATTAATACTTTCATTCGTTTTCGTCTCTTTTTTTTTCTTGACCTTCAAAGTAAATGAACTTGACCGATTGGAGTAGTAATACTAGGGGTATCCTGGGACAACATGACCTACCTCAACTCTAGCCACGTCATAGTAGATTACATCACATTACCACATGACCATGTAATCTACTTGACGTCACTAGTGTTGACATAGGTCATGTTGTCCACATGTACACATGTTGTGATCATGTTGACCCAGGTCGTGGTGTCCGACGAACTTTGCCAGATTTATGAAAGAGGTTATTTAAAAAAAATTCAAAATAAATACGTTAAAGAAAGAAAAAACGGTTTTATAAGAAAAAAAAAAAAACTAATTTCTTTCTTTTACTTTCAGGTTATTGTTAAAACGATTATATATATTTTTTAAAATTAATAAAGGATTAATATATTTTAACAAAGAATCACGCAAAATTGAAAAAAAAAAATGCATAAACTTTTAAAAAAAAAACTTTTTTTTAAAAAGTTATTTAAAAACAAAAATTTACCAGATTATGTTCTGGTCCTATGAACATCATAATCTGGTTGTTGTTTAAAGGTAACTGGAAGCCTGATTGAACTCTAAGCAAAAAATTAAAGTCGTCATTTGTCGTAAAGATGTTGTTTGTGTATGAAGTATACGCAAGAATTCGCAACTGCTCGATACAAAAACCCGCCATCTCGTGGTTTGCCACGTTTGCATAGGATCTAAACAATGATCCTATAAAGTATACCAATAGCCTCAACGACAAATTTTCTAAGTGTTCAATGATAGGAGTTGTTGTACGTAGGTTATATCATCCCCTTGTGACAACTCTTCAGAGGTTAAAGCGTTATAAAACACTTGCTTCTGGTTAAATTTGAGATGATGGGGCGTTTTATCCCCTTTATCGATTCTGACGACAAAAAATTTCATTTTCAATGAAATTTCATTGTTGTTAGAGTGAGGAATAAAATAAAAAAAATAAAAAGTACATCACATCCGAAAGAAAAATTTCATTTTCAATGAAATTTTTGAATGCTTTTATGATTATGAATGCTTTTATGCATTTAATGCTGTATAGCCACCGTCTTTTCATACGATTCCCAGAATTCTTTGACTTTCTCAGGAGGTCAAATCAGAGCGGGGGTTCCGTTTCCGGAAATAATCGGAAATCGCATTCGAAAGAAAAAAACTTACCCCGGTGGTGAGCCGATAAAAATTGAGTTTACACTGAAAATTAGACGGTTTAATTGATGAAAATTGAGAACACTCTGTCACGTTATACATTTGTAACTTATGATTTGGTAATTGACTTAAATTGATTAAGACAAGATATACTGACAGATTATAAAAGATACGCTGGTAAATTTTACAAAAAAAAAAAAAAAAAAAAAAAAAAAAATTACTTGAAAAATGCACACGATGCTAATCCACAAATTTGCTTGCCACGTCGGCCAGGATTTGTAGGGCCGATTGTGGAGAGTCTGGCGAAGAAGTGGTAATACCAGGATTATTATTTGGAGTTGATAGGAGAAAGTGCATGTAAATTCTTATAAGCAAGTGTTTGCTACAAACTAACACTGCCAATAAATAAAAATATTTGATTATAAATATTTAAAAAAATTTAAAAAAAAAGGGTTACTTTCACTTGAACAACTTCAGGTTGTCCGTATTCAAAAATTTTTTTTTATTAAAAAAAAAAAATTTTTTTAAGTTTACATTAAAAAAACAATGTGATTCCTTCATATGATTATACTTTTAAAAAAAGAATATTTTTCTAAGGATATACAAATGTAATTTCCTTTAGATGAGTATATTATGTACTGCTTCGGGTGATAACATAGCCAACAATTGGGAACATACACGTGGCTGCCATGAGCCGCATGAACGTTGTTGGAGTTAACTTAGGTCGTGCTGCTCCAGCTTCTGAGTAACATTACCAACTTAGGTGAGATAAAATTAGTGCATTTGCAATCCGACCGTCTGTCTTACTGTCAGAAAGTAATGATCGATGTGATCATTTGCATCATATCCTTATTCTGTTTCTTAATTTTTAAATACATGTAATAAAAATTTTTAATTCTTCGAACAGGAAAATCTCATGTTATAAACTTTTTTCTAAATGTGTTTTCTTTGCTGATATTTTCATATCTCTCGGCTTTTGTATAAATAGTCAAGCAAAGTAGTAATGCTATGGGGAACTTGGGACAACATGACCTACCTCAACTCTAGCCACGTCATAGTAGTTCACATCATATACCCACATGATCAAGTGACCTCCTTGACGTCACTAGAGTTGACCTAATTTGTTGAGGTAGGTCGTGTTTTTACCATGTGACGAAATTATTACATCATTAAGCGTAAATGATTTTAGCTTTCGTCATTAAATTTTCACGTGACCCCAAAAAAAAGTTATACCAATATTATTAAATATTGTTTTAAATAAAAAAGATAAGCAATTTTTTTTTTAGTTTTCATAAAAAATATTTGTTAGTAATTTTAAAAAAAAATGAAAAAAGATAACTCTTTAAAACGGGATAGTATTTGGAGCTAGAAAAGCTACTAGCTGATTGTTTGTGAGAGTTAACTCGAGCTTTGTTGCGAGAGTTAATAAAAAGCTCAAATCCTCAATATTATTGAGTATTTTCTTTTTATAAGAAAAATAACCAAGGAGTCTTAACTGTTCGTAACAGTATAACCCCATATCGAATTGTGCCACATTATCATTGGCGCGAAAGTACGACGCAAAAAAATAAATATAGGCATATAATGTTTTCTTTGAACATTCATCAAATATAGATATACGATGATGCGTATCTTTGGTGTTATGAGTCACCTCATCCAAGTTTTCCGGATTCTTAAAAAAAAAAAAAAAAAAAAAAAAATAGAACAAGATATTTCATTGTATCGATAAATTGGTTAAAAGGAGATTTGAAAAAATTAATACGTGACATTTTTTGAATTTATAAAAAATTTATTTATTTTTCATTTTTTTCTTTTTTGATGGATACGGTTATTGCAACTGTTTATTACATTTTAGTATATTTTACATTGTTTTTGGTTTGATCATTTTTGTAGCTGGCGCCGCTGTTATATTCCTTTGTAAATAACACCCGTTCAATTTTTTCCAGGCCGCTTTCATAATTCCTCGATGAATAGTCCGAGTTTTTAGGAGGACTTTTCGATGTGAGATGTCTTCTTTCTTCTTTTTTATTATCCATTTTTTTTTAACCCTTTCTCTTTAGAGTCAAATGTGCAAATGATTTTTTTTTTGGAGATTACTCTATTTTTTATTATACCATTTCTTTTACAATGAAAGTTCTGCAGGTGTATTCGAACCATTTATCATATAGGATAAGTGCATAAACCGAGGTGTTGGGGGAAAAATTTTTTGTGGCTTGCAATTCCAAATTAATATCTACTTATCTCTCGGCTTCATATATAAATAGTCAAGCAATTAACAAAAGTTAATTAACAAAAGTTGTCCTAAGTCCGCTAAGTAAGCTCATATATTTTCTTTGCAGGAACCGCGGTTGTAAAGTTCATATGTGTAGCCATTCCTATTGCTTCGGTATGAAAATGGGATGGAGAGGACAGAAATGGACATGCGGGACTCGTACTTCGAAGTCCGGACTGAGAGGTCTGAACTATCCAATTACCTTTGCATGGGTGCTAAAAGCTGTAGCCGAGATGGCAGGAAATTAACGGCGGGACGAAAAGTGAACAGCTGGCTCGAATCAGGAAGCGGCAGTAACATGCCAAGTTTTCCTAAAATAACGGAAGTCAAGGTGAGAACTTTTAAGTTGACATATTTTCTTATCAAGATATTTAAATTTAACGTTTCTTTTTATTACAAAAATAAAATAAAGTATAACCATAACCCTTCCACAAATAAAAGACTAAATTCGTTCCTAGCTGTGATTAGTTTTGATTAATCAAACATAATCATTTGTAGTCATTTTTTTGGTTGGGAAAAGATGAGGCTAGGTACCACTATGAAGCAGCTACAGTAAAAGATAGACCCCTTTTCACTGTTGAATTTTTAATTTTGAATCCACGAAGCTCCGAAAAGAAATCATGGCGTCTCTGTTACTTTTTCTTTTAATTCGGTATCCAAAATTTTCGGGTCTATGGCATTTGTTCCAACGAGCAGATGCTCCAAAAAAATTTGGATCATATGCAAGGGTATGAAATTGCACTTGCTCCAAATTGCATATGCTCCAAAACTTTTTGGAGCATATGCAAGAACTATGTGTTTTTATATTGCATTTGCTCCAAAAGTTTTGGAGCAAGTGCTAAGGTTAAAAAGGTTGATTTGCATGTGCTCCAAAGAAAAAAAACCAATTGCTTCTACGCAATTTCCACATAGGTTATTTTTAAAACTGAAAACCAGTTCAAATTTTAATAACAGGGTGTCTACCGACCTTGAAAACCTTTAAAACCTGAATTAGCCTTGAATTTGAAACTGAACCTTAAAAACCTCGAAAACCTTGAAAATCTTGAATTTCAATCATAGTCTTTAGTAAACATCCTTAAATTTTGAACTTATACATTTTTCTGGAAGCCAATTTTTCAACTTAATGTATAGTATTTTT
The DNA here is from genome assembly GCA_037577465.1 of Liposcelis bostrychophila. Taxonomy (NCBI): domain Eukaryota; kingdom Metazoa; phylum Arthropoda; class Insecta; order Psocodea; family Liposcelididae; genus Liposcelis; species Liposcelis bostrychophila. The sequence continues at coordinate 27,891,931 of CM075212.1, forward strand.
TTTTTTTTTTTTTTTTTTTTTTTTTTTTTTTTTTTGTCGCCTTTTTTTATTAGACTTATTTTGGAATTTTTTTAAATTTAAAAAACGTTCTATTTTGCCTTATCTAAAAAAACTGTTAGTTTTTACCTTAGTCCTACTTTTCTAAAGTAGAGCGTGTCCTTTAAAAAATAAAAGAAAACTTTTTTTTTTTTCTAAAAATGAGTCTTGAAAGCCTAAAAAACCTTGAATTTCAAAAATGTAGAGACCCAGTATTCAGTAGACACCCAGAATAATTTCGAACTTGAATACTTCGAATAATTTCGAAACTGAATATTACTGATTTTAAATTAGATGATATTACTGATTTTATTTAGAAATATTTCTTTCTCAAACAAATAACTGAATAAGTCTATTGGAAACAACGGGTAGAAGCAATTCTTTTTTTTTTTTTTTTTTTTTTTTTGGAGCAAATGCAAGTCAACCTTTTTAACCTTAGCACTTGTTCCAAAACTTTTGGATCAAATGCAATATAAAAAAACACATAGTTCTTGCATATGCTCCAAAAATTTTTGGAGCACATGCGATTTGGAGCAAGTGCAATTTTATACCCTTGCATATGATCCAAAATTTTTTGGAGCATCTGCTCGTTGGATCAGATGCAAAGTCCCAAATTTTCAAAAGATTTTTGTTTTTAAATTAAAAAACTCGACTGCTCCGAAGAACAAGTAGCTATTTTTTTTTTAGCCGTACAAAAAGTACCTATCTTTTTTTGGACAGTTGAAAAACTACCTATCTTTTTTGTGTTACTGCAAAAATGATCTATCGTATATAGCAATGACCATTTAAATAGATCGTTTATAAGTCGTCAAAAAAAAGATAGGTAGTTTTTCAACTGTCCAAAAAAAGATAGGTACTTTTTGTACTGCTAAAAAAAAAATAGGTACTTGTTCTTCGGAGCAGTCGAACTTTTTTTTTTTTTTTTTTTTTTAATTCTATAATCAAAAAAAAGTTGTGGATTTCATCCGTTTCAAAATTATTGCTACCCTTTGTTGCGTAAAATCAATTGAATCTTTTGAAGTTAAGCTTAAATTTTTCAAAATTTCTTTTAGTTTTACGGATAAAAGGACTTAAGTTCTCTACCCAATAGGGCGGGTCGAAATACTCGAATTTTTGAATTTGAAAACGCCTGATTTGGGAATCGATGCCTTTTTATAATACTACTAGTGGTCACCCGTCGATAAATCGACGGTAAACAATACAATTTTTTACATTCAGTTGCATGAATTATTTGTTTTGACCAATATTGCGATTTTGCCGCCAAATTCTTTGAATTTTGAATTTTTCTGGGATTTAAGTGAATTTTATGGAGCCTTCCATCTAAATCCCAAACCGTGTGATCTTGATATCTTTCTAGAATTTTATCAAATTATGTAAGCTCCGCCTCTAAACTTTCCAACTCGAACCCGCGGAAGTATTTTTTTGATTTTCCTGGGCAATAAGCCTAAACTTTTCAATTTTCTTTTGTTTTTCCTGAAGCCTGCATTGATGTTAGAAGCAGGAGAAAAACGCTCAATGACTCTTTATCCCTTCCAAAAGTTAACTTTCCGGCATAACCAAAAATTAATATAAAAATATAAATTTTCCGATTTTCCGTACGGAAAACTACATGAAAGTATTTTTAGTAAATCCAGCCTAAAATTAGCTTCAAAAATGTATTTTTAATCGACCTTCTATCTCATCCAGAAATCGGTTTTCGGACGCGGAAAGAAAAATTTTTATGAAAAAAATACAGTTTTTCCGATTTTCCGAACGAAAACAAATTTTCCGAAAATTGAAAGTATTTTTGGTAAACCCGGCATATAATTAGCTTCAAAATTTGTTTTTACTTGACTTTCTAGCTCATGGAGAAGTTGGTTTTCGGACGCGGACAGAGAAAATTTCATGGGAAAATAAGGTTTTTCCGATTTTCCGGACAAAAAAAAAATTTCCGAAACATAAAAGTATTTTTAGTGAACGCAGCACATAATTAGCTTCAAAATTTGTTTTTACTCGACTTTCTAGCTCAATGGGAAAATGGTTTCCGGACGCGGACAGAGAAAATTACTCCAAAAAAGTGACGTATTCTGATTTTCCGAAGAAGGAAAAATTATCCGGAAAACGAAAATATTTTTAAAAAATCTAGCTCGAAATTAGCTTTAAAATGGGTTTTTACACGACTCTCTAGCTCAAGTGGAAGTCGGTTTTTCGAAAATGGACAGAGGACAACTGACGTTTATATATATAGATTAACCCTAATTTTTTTTTTCAGATTTTTCAAACGAAATTTTGAGGTGCCGCAAAATCAATTAAATTGCACCTCAAAATTTTGCTTTTCGGTTGCCACGATCGCTGTTTATATTGTTTAAAAATTGAAGACGGTCCTTCGCTTGAATTCCGATCGGAACACGATTCTCCGATATTCGCATCTCCACGATTAATAAAAATCGGAGAGGAAAATTTAATCGCCCTCGTGTCCACGAAGGGACTCGTTTATTTATTAAATTTCGATTCCAGGGATATCGTCTCGAATTTTCAATTTCCCGGCGAAATTTTTTCGACTCCGTGTTATCGGGGAAACCAATTAATTGTCGGTTGTCGGGATAACCATTTATATTGTTTAATGGTAAAAAACAAAATAACGAAATTAATGCTAGGAGTTTGAAAGCCGGATTCATTATTCAGAATTATTAGCTAAGTCTATATACAAAAATAAATTACAGTATTGAAAAAAAAAAATTTAAAAAGTAAACAATTTCATGAAAATTAATTCGAAAACCGATTTATCTGTAAATTTTAAATTACATACTTTCCTATTCTTCTTTTAAAATATTTAAAAAAAAATTCTTCCTATTCTTTTTTTAACCCAACAAATTCTACTTTGTACGGGTTGTACTTGCTATCCTTATCATCACCTCAAAATTTCCAAAAAGCCCATTTGAGGACCAAAAATGAAAATTTTTTTTTTTCGCATAAAAGACCGTGGTTTTCTATCGGAAATTTTGCGTAGATTACGAATTTAAAGTCAAAAATTATTTTTGGTGCAGTTTTTGAACCACATGCCAGATTCCAAAATTCTGAAAATCTTGCTATGGCTTTCTGCCTGTGGCTCAAAAACCGTGCACCAAAAATAATTTTTAAATTCAAATTCGTAATCTGCGCAAAATTCCCGATAGGAAACGACGGTCTTTTATGGGAAAAAAAATTTTTCATTTTGGTCCTCAAAAGGGCTTTTTGAAAATTTCAAGGCCATTACGTCACCTCAAAATGTCCTTTAAAAAATCTGGAAAAAATTAGGTTAATAGTACTATAAAAAGGCATCGATTCCCACATCAGGCGTTTTCAGATTCAGAAATTCCCTTTTTTTGACCCGCCCTACCACCCTATATACAGACTTTAATTACTCGCCCCTTGCTTGTTTATATTTTTGATTTACTGGCAACATAAATTTGGCTGGCTAATTTTAAACTTTTTCGAAACTGCATCTTGGATGGGTACACTTTTTTTGGGGGGCTTAACGGTTTGAAATTGTTAGTCGCTCTTCCCTTATAATCCCCATAAATCAGCTTTTTCGGCAGTAAAGTGACTTATTCAGAAGCTTGGACCGAAAAACACGAATTTTTGAATTTGAAAATGCTTCAGCGCAAAAAAGTTGCATTTTAGCCTCCACCTTAATCCTAATTTTTTTTTTCAGATTTTTGGAGGCTGATTTCTTTTGCCGCCAGAGGCCTAAAATTTTTCAAAGTCTCGTAAGGACCGAAAAAATTGGAGCCGTATCGTAGTGCGAAAGAGTTCATTTCCTAACGGAAATATTCCGGGAAATCTAAAAATTCAGCCGAAGACGATTTTACAGAAATCGAAGCCATTTTTTTATTTACGAGCAAGAAACGGCTGTTATTAAACTCCTTATACTTCTTTCGGCGCATATATAAAAAATGGCTTCAATTTTTGTAAAACTGTTTTCGTTTTTGAAATTTCCGGAAAATTTCCGATAGGAAATGATATCTTTCGCACCAAAATATACGGCTCTAATTTTTTCGGCCCTTATAAGACTTTGAAAAACTTTAGGCCTCTGGGGGCATCAGAAATCTGCCTCCAAAAAAATTGAAAAAAGTTAGGGTTAATATGGAGCTAAAATGCAACTTTTCCGCGCTGTGAAATTTTTAAACTTAAAAATTCGTGTTTTTCAACCCACCCTATTATTCAGTTCTTATTCTTTAATTGCTAGTCTTAAATATTTCATGCTTGAGTTAAGAAAGAAAAAATGTAATTACAAATTTAATTTTTGATCGGCGAGAATCAAAAAGTTAGTTGCTGTCTGTCCTACAGTTTTTTCATTTGCCAAAAATTTCCCTCAACATGGTTGGCTTTGGCATATTTGCAGTTTTCAATCATTTAAAATTATAATTTTGTCTTGACGGCCTCAAACATTTTAAAAATTAAAGTTGAAGATTTTACTATAACGGGAAAAAAAAGGTTTTACCCTTTCAGGCATCGAACCGGGGTCCCTTTTTTTGGAAAAGTCCCTATTTTTAACACGAGTCCCTAAAAGTCCCTATTTTGAAAAAAAGTCCCTAAAAGTCCCTATTTTTCTTCGTTTTAATTTTTATGCCTGGATTATTTTATTAAATCAGAAAATTATGCTAAAATTTCAATAATTAGTCCACCTTTTCTCAAAATTTCTAAAATTTTTCGCTCGGCCTTCGGCCTCGCTTAGCTTGGTTTAAAATTTATTGCAATGCAGTTCAGAAAAAAAAAGTAGGTGGAAGTGAAAAAGACCCGAAAACCTGGATAAATAATATTTGAGAAAATTTTTAAGAAATTTAAAAACCAAAATGAAAAATTTAAATCGAATTTTAGTTAAATTTGAATTAAATTTTGACTTCAATTCATTTTTTTTGTTCCATATTGCGTTTGGTCTTATTTTGTTTTGAGCTATTTTTTTAAGTAAGCGCTATGCTGCCTGCTTCAAATGCTATCTTCCGAGCTAAAATATGGAAAAAAAATTTTAAGCCGTGATATCGTTGTCAGGGCAAAATTTCGTTGGGGTTATATCAAGAAGCTTGTCGTAACCTGACTAAAGAAATGTATACTGTATGACTGCAATTTTGGTGAAAATTGTTGCTAAAAAAAAATGGCTAAAGCTAAATCAAAAATTTTTGAGCTGTGTTAACCATTTTGAAGGAAAATTAACCACATAATTCTTAAAGTCATCCGAGCAAAGGTTTCTATGAAAATTTCGGCCTTTTTTGTGAGCGTCAAAGTGAATCAAAACTGGGCGTTAGGGGGTCAAGTCAAGCCTGGACATAATAAAAATTCAATGTTTTTGGTCCCTAAAAGGTCCCTAATTTTCCCAATTTTGGTCCCTAAAGTCCCTAATTTTTTTGGGATAGAACAGTTCGATGCCTGCCCTTTGCAACATACGGAATTCCTTTCTTGGGGGAAAAAATGTCAGGAAATTTTGACAGGAAAAAAAAAAAATGAAATAGGAGTAAAATGCAATTTATATTAATTTTATTTAAAAATTGGAATAAGTTAAACGTTAAAATTTATTTGATGTTAAAAGTTGCAGGGAAAAGACTTTTAAAAAAAACGAATTAAAATTTGTTTTATAAGCATTTAAAAGCGAACGTTTCATGTCAGCTGCCGAGAACTTGAATTTACAAGTTTTCACCTTAAAGTGACAAAATTAAGGCGTTCTATGACAAAGCCCGTATTTTCCATAAGCTAAACATCAAAATGAACCTTCTTTTTCCAGAAAATGTCTCAAGCTGTCATTACAAATTTCCTGTTAATTACTTCAGTTTTCTTGCAGACATGCACATTATCAATTAAATTGCGTTTAATTTTTGTTATATGTTTTTAATTATAAATTTTATGTTTTTTAATGTGTTAAAATGTGAAAAATATCATGTATTTTAATGCCGTAATGGATAGAATGATTTTTTGACGATTTTTGGAATAATTTAATATTTTACAAAGGAGTAAGTTAGGCCTAAAGCATTTTTTTTTTCTTACATTTTCGGCATGCTCGTTTTATTTTTTACCCAATTTCGTTACTAAGAATTATTCATTTTCAAATTATTAATTTTTTGAGGAGCAAAAAAAATCATTTTAGTTGTTTAAAAACTAAAAATGTGTTCCAATTTTTTCAGACATGCCGGAAGAGTTGAATTCGAGGCACGCCGAAGAGGAAACGACTTGTTTCGTAGGAGGGGAGGTTATAAAATATGAGTCCGAGGTCCGAGCCCAATCTCCTGCTTGGGTCAAATGCGAATGCGAAACGAGGGCTAGAAACTTTTCGGGTAACGGTCGAAACCTGTCGTCAGAAGAGGAGAATACCGAACGTAGAAATATATCAAAATCAGGTAAATCCCGTGCAGTGACATGCATGTTTCTGCCTCCAAAATGCAAGTTTTGAATCAACTGAACCGTCCCCATACTAATGAATGTGGATTTTTTTCTGTTTCCAGAGTCAACTCCTAAGCTACCAAGGAATCCAAGACCAGCCATAAAGATAGAGCCATTGAAACAAATAACGACTGAACCGCCGCCTTTGCCGACTGTAAAACCTCCGGGGCCGCCAAAGTCTCGAGGAAATTCGTCGCCCCCGCAAAACGGAAATGCAAAAGCGGAACACAATTGCCATATCCGTAAGTCATTTCACTAAAAAGGATTTAAATGTGAAAATTTAGGGATTTAGGTATAAGTAAATTTTTAGGCTATTTTAAGCCTAGGCCGTAGTAGGCTTTAAGACCTAGGCTATTTACTGGTAAATTTTTTATATTTTCATGGAAGTCGAATTTAATTAACGAAAAAATTAACAGGGATTTGAATTTTATGATTCAGATTAATGTGAAAATAAAACTTGGAAACGAGAATTAATTCGGTTTTAATTTTTTAAATTAGAATCAATATGAAAATATTGATTTTATATTAAATAATTTAACATCTTAACTTTATAATGTGATAATTGATTGATTTAAAAGATCTTAAAATTAAGGAGAAGAAAAAAATTTTTTTTTTGTAATTTTAGGAGTAAAAAATAAAATTATTATTGCCTTGAACGTGAATTTGCAGGTTTTTACTTTGACAAAGCAAAATACTCTTTTCAATTTCTGCAATTTTTAGACTTCTTGCAATGCTACTGATCCTCAATTTTTTACTAAAAGTTTTTTAATCTACCAGCATTAAAAGTTGCAATACTTTGGTTTATTAAATTGTGTAACGGGCAAATTTTAAATATGTTTTTTTTACGATTTTATACTTTGGAAAATGTAAAATATTGTTTTCTTTTTTCATTGTGGTTTGCCATCGTTATTTTTTTTTTCGAGCAAACGAAAATAATTGGGGTACTTTTTTTGTTGAAATTTGTGACAAATTTTCAATTCCCCCATTGCGTATGAATTGGTAATAAAAGAAAGAAAAGTTAATAGGATTTTGGGGGAAAAGGGGGGAAACTGGCAAATAGGTTAATGCATTGAATTATTTTTGGTACAGAAAATTTTACATAAGCTCAATTTAATGTTAATTTTCCCCTAAAATCGAAATTCTTTCCCGAGCATTTTTCCTAATCCGTTTTTCGTAAAGAAATAAATTCCTAATCCATTTTTCCTAAAAGTTTTGGTTTCTAAAATTTTTTTTCCTAACAATTTTTTTCCTAATTTTCAATTTTCTCAAAATTTTTTAAACCCTAAAATAAAATTTCCTAAAATGAATATTTTTCTTAATTTTTTTAATTCCTAGAGGGATTTTAGGAAATTTTATTTTAGGAATCAAAAAATTTTAGGAAAATTAAAAATTAGATTTAAAAAAATGGTTAGGAAAACAATTTTAGGAACCGAAATTTGTAGGAAAAATGAATTAGGAATTCATTTTTTTTTTTTTCGGAAAAATGGATTAGGAACAATGGTAGGATATCATGGAATTGGGACCGACTGCTTTAATGGCGAGACATGCTTAACAAAAACCGACCTTTTTTAATAGTAGTTTTTCGCAGTCATTTCAGCAATTTCTGAGCAATTTGAAATGGCTGGCATTTTCCCGATCCGTATTTTATTATGAAAGTGGTCACAATTAAATTCAAATTGGTCAGTATTTTATTAAATAATTGGCCAGTAAATAAATTTGATTTGGCTAGTTGTTAATTCTCGTTTGGTCGGTAAAGCGTTTTATTATACTATTTATATATTTTTTTTTTTGAAACAAAGGATTGATACTTGGGTGTAAAAAAAAAGGGAAATCGTAAAAAAATTAATTATTAATGTATAAAAGTATTAATTTGACATTTTTTTAAGTCGTCGCCTTAGAATTTTTAATGGCCTTGCCTTTGTAAATAACAGCTAACTTGTTCCTAAATCACTAAATATTCAGATCTATTTTCGCAGAATGCGATGACTTATAAACTGACCATTAAATTTTATTACTGACCAAAATATGATTTTTACTGACCTTAAAGTACTGATCAATTTTTCTTCTACTTAATACTGGCCATTTAATAAAAATACTGCCCAAAGCAATTGAAATACTGACGAAAAAAAATTAGGCTATTTGAAATTAATTTTGTAGCATCGTACAAGCAGATAAATAAGGTTTATGTGCAGAAAATAATTTTTTTTTCTCTTTGAAGCAAAAATCATAAAACATATTTGTGAGAAGAGGAACTTTGAAGTGCTTTAAATTTTAATAGTTATGACCACTGAAATTTTGTACCGATAAACGTTCAAAAAGAAAATTTTTTAAAAAAAGTTTAAATTCCCTGACCAAAGATCTTTAAAATCCAAAAAAATTTGAAGTTTCTGTTGCATAAAATTTTTGAAGATTTATGCTTCGATACATGATGTTTTCTGAATTTTCCGCCTTTAGCCATTTGTTTCTTGTGGTTTAAAGGGTCCTGTTTAATTAGGACCTTTTAGGACTTCAAAAAAGATTCTTTTACGAATAAGGTAATTTTTTACCATGACATCTTTGTCCTGAAGTTAGATCTTAATTCGATTTTATTTACATTTTTTATTTTCGGTTAATCGAATATCTCATACGGAACTGGTGTAGGTCAATTAATGTGGCCTAAAACATTGGAGCAATGAAAAAGTTTAAGAAAGCCACCAGGATCATGATTTTGATATCTTTTTTGGGTCCAAAGCCAGTATCGGCTAGTAATAAGCCAAGACCTTGTTCCTTATACCGATTCATTATTTTTCTTTTACATATTTGCAATTTTTTTAAAAATCTGAAATCACCGCCAAAAAAATTCTGAAAAAAAGAAATTGTGGAAGTCGAAAATTGTCGTAGAAACAGTAGAGTCCTGCATTGATTCTGTCTTAAATTTTTAATTTGTGTTAAAATTGCTTCTTCCGTTTATTTTTAGATAAGCCCGAAATAAGGGAGGATTCAAAAAATGAGGACGAGGATAAATCGATGCAAAGAATCTCTGATTTAGGACCCAGCAAAGAAACGACGCATCCGGTTGCAGACAATGAATCATCATTTCTGGATTTATCAAATCACGAGGAAGTATCTGACCATTCTCTTCACTTCACATCGCGAGAGGAAATTCCTGAATACGGAAATGGGATGTCCAATTCAGGTAATTTCGATTTTTTTTTCTTTTCTCAAATCGAAAAGTTGGTTTTCTTTTAAAGAAAAGGAAATAGATTACAGCTCTGGATATAAGTACAATAAGTGTATTTACATTTTTCTTGCATTTTAGGAAAACAATGCCGATTTGTTGTTAGCAGAATGGAAGCTTTATCTGACTTAATCTCAGCTGAGTATTTACATCCGCAAAAGCCGAACACTTTGACGAAGGAGAATAATTGTGGAAAGCAATATGTTCCAAAGGAATTCGGACCTGAAAATTCACCTTATACTGAACTTTTTCCTCCCAGGCCAAAACCTATTCCTCTGCCTCGACGTCCCAAGCCAAAACCACCTGCGTTTCCCAAACCAAAACCTGGTCGTCCAAAAAGGCCAGGTAAGCTTAAGATTTTTAAAAAAATATATTATTGCGGTTCACAGTTTAAGAAAGAAACTGTTATTTTATTTTATTTTATTTTAATCTAATGTACATTTTGCTTGTATTTTAGAAAAAGAGTGCCGATGTCATGTTCATGAAAATCAAGTTCCAAATGAAATATCCGTAGCTGAGTGTCTCGATCAGCAAACGCCGGAAATTGTAACGGAGGAGAATAATTGTGGAGAGCAGTGTGTTCCAAAGGGACTTGGGCCTGGAAATCCACCACGTCCTCCTTCACCTTATCCTAAACCTTTTACTCCCAAGCCAAAACCTAATCCTCAACCTCTACCTCCCATTCCAAATACACCATCAAAACCTAATCCTTCACCTTCAAAACCTAAGCCGAAACCTGATCCTAAAAAAAAGTCAGGTAAGCTTAGGATTTAAAAAAATATATATATATATTATTGCAGTTTACACAGTTTAAGAAATAAACTGTTATTTTTATTCTGTTTTAATCTAATGTACATTGACATTTTGCTTTTATTTTAGGAAACCAGTGCCAATGTCCAGTTTACGAAAAGCAAGTTCAAACCGAAGTATCCATAGCTGAGTTTCTCGATCAGCAGAAGCCGGGCACCGTAACGAAGGAGAACGGTTGTGAAAAGCAGTATCTTCCGAAGGATCCAAAACCTTCTCCGACTCCACCACCTATACCTCCACTTCCTAATCCTTACCCTGTACCTCCTCCACCTGTACCTCCACGTCCTCAACCTTCTCCTCCAGGTCCCCCACCTGTACCTCCACGTTCTCCTCCACGTCCTCCACCTGTACCTCCACGTCCTCAACCTTCTCCTCCACCTGTACCTCCACGTCGTCAACCTTCTCCTCCTGAAAAACCAGATTCTGCTCCAAAAGCTGACCCTGAAAAATCAGGTAAGCCTATGATTATTTTTAAAAAAATATACATTATTGCATTTTACAGTTAAGAAAACAACTACTATTTTCAGGCATTGAACTAGCTTTTTTCCCCCCTAAAAGCCATATTTTTTGTGAAAGGTCACTAAAACTCACTTTTTTAAAGAAAAGTCACTGAAAGTCACTTTTTTTGATAAATTGGTGGATTTTAAAAAACTTCCTGCATTAAAAAATTTCTATTCAACATTCGAAATTGCTCAAGGAAAGATTTTTTCACTAAAACGGCATCTTTAGAAATAATTTTATGTGAAGTTGTGAAGATTCGCTACCATTTTTCCGAAAAAAAAAAAAAATAAATAAATTCCTAATCCATTTTTTCTACAATTTTTAGTTCCTAAATATTTTTTTCTAACTATTTTTTTTATTTTCTAATTTTGAAATTTTCCTAAAATTTTTTGATTCCTGAAATAAAATTTCTTAAAATCCCTAAAATAAAATTTTCTAAAAAGAAAATAAAATTTCCTAAAACCCTTTTAGGGATTTTAAAAATTAGGACAAATATTTTTAGAAAATTTTATTTGAGAATCAAAAAGTTTTATGAAAATTGAAAATTAGGAAAAAAATGGTTAGGCTAAAAATTTTAGGAACCAAAAAATTTTAGGAAAAATTGATAAAAATAATAAGGAATGTAATTACTCAGGTCTAATACGTTAAAAAATTTTGGATTTACTTATTTTAAGCCACTAATTTCCTTCCGTGAGGTCACTGAAAGTCACTATTTAAACCATTTTTGGTCCCTAAAGCCACTCATTTTTCTGGGCGAAAGGGGTTCGATGCCTGTATTTTATTCTATTTTAATCTAATGTGTACAATGATATTTTCCTTTATTTCAGGAAAAAAGTGTCAGTGCCCTTTTTACGAAAATCAAATTTCAACTGAAATATCCTTTGCTGAGTGTCTCGACCCGCAAAAGCCGAACACTGCATCCGAATCAAAAAATGGTTACCTGGAGGACATTTACTCCGAAGAAAAAGGGATTCATGGAACCGTTCTTGTTGACGGCAATAAAAAGTTATGGAAAACAATAATGGAAAAGGAGTTGCTTTCGTTTCTTTGTCAAACGATCACCACGAAATCAAACCCGATGGGACAATATCATCGAGGAAATTCAGATAAACCGATAATAGAATGCGGAGAATGCAACATGTGGGCTTTGATTCTTCTTAGTCATATCGAAACTCTGCATTCGCCGAAGGATTTTCATACATTTACAAGCCGCGGAGGCTCTGAATCTGAAGGATTAGAACCGGAAAAGACGGAAATTATGATCGAATCGAATTATGCTCCAAAACAACATCCTCAGTCGAACCACGTTCCACCTTCACCTCCACCTCCACAACCTCAACCTCCCCCGTATCCAGCACCTCCTATTCCGCGTCCGAACGGGTATCCCCATAATCGGGACTCAGAAAGCCAGGACGAAGGACAAGTAAAGGAAGAGACAGAATCGAATGATCTTCACAAAAAAATCCCTATGGTGAATCACATTCTCCCGCCACCTCCACCTCCTCCTCCAAAGAGAAATCTTTCCCCGTGTCCGGCAATGGAATACTGGGGAGATCCGGAGAGTAGTAAGACTGAGTGTGAAGAATTGTCTCCCGAAAATGCGGAATCTCCGGCTGAGTCGAATGATCCTCATCCAAAGCCACCTTCTCCGGACCTGAACGTTCCTGAAAAATCGAACTCTGAGGCATGTGAAGTTCGCGTTCAAACGGAAAATTCAAACGGGATGGATTTACCAACCTTAAATCATGGACTTGACGATGAGATGGAAGAGCTTTTGTTAGACGGTAATCACGATTCAGGTCAGTTGAATTATTTAAAATTTAGTAATTCCGTCGATTGATTTCTTATGTGTTTTTTTTTCTGCCCATTTTAGGTAAAGAACATCGGTGCTTTGCGGAATGCGGAACGTGTGGTACAACTTCACCGACTACAGGTTCTGACCACAACAATAATGTAGAGGAGTTTTTGTTAAATACAAGTAAGTTTTATTTTCAAGGATCCGAAGTCGACGCCGGTTCCGGCGCCTATGCCACAGTCGCGGCCGACTAAAAGCCCAGATCGGTGCCGATGCTGGTGCCGGTGCTAGATAATTTATTTTAAACTTGGTTCAGCTCCGGCGCTGGCACCGCCCCCGGTTTTGCAGTTATTACCCGATGGCAATGCTGAACATAGGTAATAAGGGCCACAAATTCAATTTTTGAATTTGAAAAATCCTGTTTTGGGAATTGACCTTGAAATTTCCAAAAAGTCCGTATAATACCCAAAAATGATTTTTTTTTTTTTTTTTTTTTTGCGTTAAAGGCCGTCGATTCTTATCGGAAATTTATGTAGGTCACATTTTTAAGTCCAAAATTAGTTTTGTTGCATGGAAAAATTGGTTATAACTTTTGCCGGTGGCTCAAAACCCGTGCACCAGAACTAATTTTTAACTTCAAATTCATAATCTACGCAAAATTTCCGATAGGAATCGATGACCTTTTATGACAGAAAAAAAAGATTTCATTTTCGGACCTCAAATGGGCTTTTTAAAAATTTCAAGGCCATTGTGGCACCTCAAGATGTCGTTTAAAAAAAGCTTCTATTTAAATCGTAAAGTTAATAATATAAAATCGTCAGTTTTTTTTGTCAGTAAAAAATTTCATTTTCGTCAGTTTTTTATTTTAAAACGGCAAGTATTTTTATTTAAATGTAAGTAAAAATTGACCTTTTTGTCAGTATTAAAAATCATTTTCGGTCAGTAAAAAATCGCGATTTTGATAGTTTAAATTGTAAAAGTGCCGGTAAGAAATTTTTTACTTAATTTTAATCAACAGTGCTTTCATGGCTTTATTTTGGCCTGCTTCTCTTACTTTTTTCACGCAATGGAATATTCTTGGCACTTGGTGGAGGTTTTGAGTGCTTGATAATCAAGCCAAAGCCAATCTGACTTAAACCTTTAAAAACCTGAGTCTATTGATTTACAAAAATTGTAATACAGTAAAAGGTGTCACAAAAAAAAAAAAAAAAAAAAAAAATTACTTTCATTTTTTTTCTCGCTTTGAAAAACTGACCGAAAAATTTTTGCTTGTTCTCAATTTTAATTTATTACTGCAAATTGTATTTTTTTTACTGACAATTTAAATATCTTACTGACAAAATAATTTCTTTTACTGATAATTTTTTACTGACCTTTTAAAACTGACCATTTAAAATATTAACTGACAATTTATTTAAAAAACTTACCGTTTAATATTAAAAACTGATAAATGTGAATAATTTACTTCGCCCTAAAAATACAAGCCTTTAAAAAAAAATAAAAAAGTTAATGCTGGTAGTATTATAAAAAGCCATCGATTACCATGATATCAGGCGCTTTCAAATTCAAAAATTCCCGTTTTTCGACCCATTCTATTAAACAGCTGATTGTACTAATTGGCACTACAATAATGTAAGCAATGGTTACTTTTTTTTTTTTTTTTTTTTTTTTTTTAAATCGTTAAATAGTAGTGGCAACAACGACGCTGGAATCGGCACTTGCACCAGCACCAGCACCAGCACCAGCACCAACAATTTTGCTATTCGAGTGCAGCGCGGACGGCGCCAGCACTTTGGATATTTCGGCGCCGATGCCGGCGTCGGCTCCAACCGGCTTATTATTTTTTCGAAAAATCGTACGACTTTTGGTTTTAAAAAAAACACTATTCTCATGTTACCGTTTTTTTTTCTGTGTTTTAGAAGAATGTTACGGATGCCTTGGCTGTAACACTCATTGTCCCTTAAAGAAGGTCTTCGTATGCCCTAAGTGTATATTGCATTGTCCAGAGAAGAAACCCCCGGCTACCAATCAACGTCAGAGTCCGTTGACCTTCGCTTCAGCAACGCCAGCGTTTGTTGATCTTGAGAAAGGCGGTGACATTGATAACTCTTCCTCAGGGAAAGAAACGGATAATGGAAGAGCTTGTAATTTATTGGTAGAATTGAACGATCCTCTAAAACAGACTCTTGAAAAGAATCACCCTGATCCGCCGCCACCACCACCACCGCCACCGCCACCGCCTCCACCTAAACCTCGAAAAAAGGACGTTTCCGATTCAGAATTGGAAGACATTATGCACCGCTTGCAATTGCATGAGATGTTTTTAAACTTGCACAACGGACCAGGTCAATACACTTTATTAAGAATTCGTAACTCTTAAAAAAGTCTTTCTGATTTTTTTCCTTATTTTTAGGAGACGAATGCCAATGTGCCGACTGCTTAACGCTTCCTCCAATGGAAGCACCCTCAAATCCGCCAATACGACTGGATTTCAGTTTATTTGAAAATCGCGATTACAAAGAAATTCCTGTCGGAGGAAAAGAGGGTAATGGAACAGTTGTCTCCGAATATGAAGGACTAGCTCTGGGAAACCCGGAAATTCAAGTTGAAGCAAATAATCCGAAATGGAACACTTCTGCAAGAGACTTGGCGACGTGCGAAATGTCCGTTCAGCGAAAAGATGAAGAGAATATTAAGCATTTACAGGCTAAAAGCTCTGATCATGACAATAATGGAGATAAATTTTTGTTAAATACAAGTAAGTTTTATTAGTATGTCTCCATTGGTGATTTAATTACATGATGTAATTAATTACAGAATGCAATTAAATGGTTTACAAAGGTGCTAATTTGTTTTTTCAAATCTTTGGAGCTGGATATCCTTTTTTATAATGTGGATCCAACCAACTAAATCGAAAACAACGATTTAGTACCTTCGAAAATCATTTAATTACATCCTGTAATTAGTTACATCATGTAATTAATTCACCAATGGAGACATACTATATTTTATTCACAAAAATTTTGAAAATAAAACTCTTCTTATGTTACCTTTTTTTTTTTTTTGTGTTTTAGAAGAATGTTACGAATGCCTTGGCTGTGTGGATCATTGTCCTGTACATAAGGTCTTAATATGCCCTACCTGTATGTTGCATTGCCCAGAGAGGAAATTCCCGACTACCAATCAACGTCAGAGTTCGTTGACCATCGCTTTAGCAACTCCAGCGTTTGTTGACCTTGAAAAAGGCGGTAACATTGACTGCTCTACCTCAGGGAAAGAAACGGATGATGGAAGAGCTTGTAATTTTTTGATAGAATTGAAGGATCCTCTAAAGCAGACTCTTGAAAAGAATCACCCTAATCCGCCTCCGCCACCACCGCCGCCACCGCCTCCACCTCCACCTAAAACTCGAAAAAATGACATTTCCGATCTAGAATTGCAAGACGTTTTGTACCGCTTGGAATTGCTAGACCTTTTTTTAAACTTGAAGAACGATCCAGGTCAGTACAATTTATTAAGAATTCATAACTCTTCAAAAACTCCTGATTTTTTTTTTTAATGTGAAACGTCTTATGGGGCGGGTCCGCTCAATTAAGTTTTTCCTAAGTTGTCGCCTAACGAAGTTTTTCCTAAGTTTTTAAAGTTAAAATTTTAAATATTTTTTTTTCAAGAAAAATGATGGTTAGTTTTCGTTAATTTTCTTAATTTTTCGTTAATTGTCGTTAATTTTCGTTAATATTTCTTAATTTTTCGTTAATTTTTAAATTACTTCGTTCGTTAATTTCGTTAAATTTGACGTTTTTCTTTTCGCTAATTTTTTTAATTTACCTGAAATTTTCTTTAATTTTTCGCTAATTTTTCTTAATATGTAGTTAATTTTTTAATCATTTTACGTTAATTTTTTTTTTTTTTTTTTTTCATTGTACGCTAATTTTTTGTTAATTATCTTAATTTTCGTTCCTTTTTCTTAATTTTTCCTAAACTTTTCCTTAATTGAAGTGAAACTTCTTATGGGACGGGTCCGCGAAACGAAGTGAAGTTTTCCGAAGTTTTCAAAGTTAAAATCTATCTATCTACCTATATAATAAAACCCCTCCGTTTGTCCGCGTTTGTCCGTGTTTGTCCGCAGACAAGCTAATTTTAACGAATTCGACGAAAAAATACATAAAGTTTTCGTCCACAGACAAAAAATATTTTGTCGAATAAAAGGAAAAGTTTTTCTGTCTGTACGCAGGGATTTTTTTTTTTTTTTTTTTTTTTTTTTTTGTCGTTTGCAAAAAATTTTTCAACTTTCGACATGTGTGTCTGTCTGTAGGCGGTGGTTTTTTTTTGGGGGGGGAGGGGGGGGGGATGTGTGTCTGTCTGGTGTTTGTACGCAAGGGATAAAGTTTTTTTGAAAAAAAAATGCTTTACTATTTTCATAAATAAAAATATAATAAAAATTAAAATCAACTAAAGTAAAAGTCTTGGCCGTCTGTCTGTCTTACGCGGTGTTTTTTTAATAATTAAATTTAAAAAATTTTTTTTAAAAATTAATAATTAAATTAAAAGAATTTTTTTTAAAAAAATTAAATTTAAAAAATTTTGGTGGTTCGGTCTGTCCGTATGTCTGTCTTATGGGTTTTTTTTTTATAAAAAAGCAATAAATCGGTTCGAATTGTCCGTCTGTCTGTCTGTGTTGCGCGGTTTTTATTTTTTTTATTTTATTTTTATTTTAATTGAAATTAAAAAAAAAAAAAAAAAAAAAAAAAAATTGCTCAAATTTAAATTTTGGTGGTTGGGTCTGTCCGTATGTCTGTCTTATGGGTTTAAAAAACCCAACACATTCACTGATGTCCGATGTGCGATGTCCGTACGCAGTGATTTTTTTTTTTGCAAAAAATTTTTCAACTTTCGACATGTATGTCTGTTTGTAGGTAGTGATTTTTTTTTTTTTTGGGGGGGGAGGGGAGGGGATGTGTGTCTGTCTGTAGGCGGTGGTTTTTTTTTTAATATTTTTCAACTTTCGACATGTGTGTCTGTCTGTTCTCTTTGCACAAACTCTTTGCACAAACGTTTGTCTGCATTTGTCCGTGTTTGTCCGCAGACAAGCTATTTAAGTAAAAAATTTTTAATTTTAATTTTACTTTTTTAAATTGCTAAAGTAATGTTTTAATATTAAAATTTTAATTTTGAAAAAAAATTAGTGGCATCAGACAAAAAAAAAATTGGCGAAAAAATAGTTTGTTTTATTTGCCTAAAATATTTCGCATTTTTTGGGCGGAAAAAACTTAAGTATTTAACGTTTTAACGTTTTTCTACATTACTTTAGGCTAGACGCGAAGGGGCCGCGAAGCGGCCCCGAAGCGGCTATTTTTAAATATTATTTAAATTTTAATGATAAAATTTGCCGGAAAAATTATCGACTATGGCAAATTGTTTGAACAAAAATTTGAAAAAGGTTGTTTCCGGTAAAATTTTCGGCTATGCCAAATAATTTGAAAAAAAAAAAAATTGAAATTTTCGTCAGTTTCCGTGAAAGTAAATTCGAAGAAGAAAATTTCAAGAAAATTTTTCTAATTTTGTTGGTTTTTTAGAATTTAAAGTGGTTAAACACCATAAAATAACGACCAATATAATATTTACCCCATAAAAAGTTTCACGTCTTCTTTACGCTATATGCACATAGAGAGTATTTAATTTTTTTTCTTTCTTATTTTTAGGAGATGAATGCCAATGTGCCGACACCTTAATGCTTCCTTTACTTGAAGCACCCTCAAATCCGTCAAGACGACTGAATTTCAGTTTATTTGAAAACCGCGATTACAAAGAAATTCCTGTCGGAGGAAAAGAGGGTAACGGGACAGTCGTCTCCGAGTATGAAGGACTAGTTCCGGGAAACCAGGAAATTCAAGTTGAAGCAAATAATCCGAAATGGAACACTCCTGCAAGAGATTTGGCGACGTTTGTTGATCTTGAAAAAGGCGGTGACATTGACAGCTCTTCCTCAAGGAAAGAAACGGATGATGGAAGAGCTTGTAATTTATTGATAGAATTGAACGATCCTCTAAAGCAGACCCTTGAAAAGAATCACCCTAATCCGCCGTCGCCGCCACCACCACCACCGCCGCCGCCGCCGCCACCGCCTCCATCTAAAACTCGAAAAAATGACTTTTCCGATCTAGAATTGCAAGACATTTTGTACCTCTTAAAATTGCTAGAGATTTTTTTAAACTTGAAGAACGATGCAGGTCAGTACAATTTTGTTAGGAATTCGTAACTCTCACAAAACTCTTTCTGATTTTTTTTTCTCTTATTTTTAGGAGAGGAAAGCAGATGTTCTGACTGCGCAACGCTTCCTCCATTTGAAGCACCCTCGAATTCGGAAACACGACTGGTTTCCAGTATTGAAAACGGTGAACTTAATTACAAAGAAATTCCTATCGGAGGAAAAGAGGGTAACGGAACTGTTGTCTCCGAATATGAAGGACTAGCTCCGGAAAACCCGGAAATTCAGGCTGAAAAAAATAATTCGAAATGGAACACTCCTGCAGGAGACTTGGCGACGTGTGAAATGTCCGTTCAGCGAAAAGATGAAGAGAATGTTAAGCATTTACAGGCTAAAAGCTCTGATCATGACAATAATGGAGAAGAATTTTTGTTCGGTACAAGTAAGTTTAATTTTTTCTAAAAAGTTGTATCACTTTAGATTTTAAAAATAAAATAATTTTTTTGTTTGTTTCAGATATATCTTACGCATGCATTGGCTGTCGATTGCATTGTCCAAGAAGTAGGCTAATCAGTCAACTCCGGAGTTTGTCAGCTTTCGGTTCGGCATCACCAGAGTTTTTTGATCTTAAAAAAGGCGGTGACATTGATAGTGTTAGGGAAGAAACGGATGATTTAAGAGCTTATAATTACAGAAAAAACTTCACTGAATTGATGTCATTTTTGCGCTCCGAAGTTCCGTGTAACTGGCCATTCGAATCTAACAGGAAAATTTCGGCAGATCCGACATTAGTATATCAGAATTGTAACAGATTTTTTTCCGTCCCACTCGATGAAAGCGGTGATTCGGCGGATGTACATGCTTTCGAAAACGATGCAGATTTTGTAGGAGATCGGATTAACGAGGTACCGTTATCTTCATCGCCACCTCTAAAAACAAACCCGGATCTCCTAAGCCTCCTCCAAGGAAGCCTAAGCCGGAGGCTCCGCCAAAACCGGAGGCTCCTCCAAAACCAGAATCTCCGAAACGGCCTCCAAGGAAACCTAAGCCGGACGCTCCGCCAAAGCCAGAATCTCCGAAACCGCCTCCAAGGAAACCCAAACCGGAGGCTCCGCCAAAACCAGAATCTCCGAAACGGCCTCCAAGGAAACCTAAACCGGACACTCCTCCAGAACCAGAGTCTCCGACACCACTCCCACGAAAATCCAAGCCGGAGACTCTTGAAAATGTAGAGGCGATTCTTGAAAGCCCGAATGATCTACCGGAACCCATTAAGCCGAATTTTCCGCCAAAGCCAGTTCCGCTAATACTAGATCCATCACCGAAACCTAGTTATCTGCCGAGACCAATTCCTCTTTATAATCAAAGTCCATCTTTAAAGCAAAACCCCCCGAAACCGGAACCGAAACCGAAACCACCTCCTCCTCCTCCTCCAAAACCACAAAGAAAGTTTCCGCCTCCGGAGCCAAAGCCAAAACCAAAGACGAAGTCAGTTGATTTCAGTGAGACAATAATTGAAATTGAACCTGAACCTGAGTTCGAGAGTGAAATTCCTGATTTATCGAGGATACGCCTGCTTCGCAGTTTGGTAAATGAAGTTAAAGACCTTCGGTGTGGATTTCCCGAGGAAGGAGGCCAAAGTGATGCACTTGTAAACGACCTGACCGTTGAATATGATATCGAGGAGGAGGAAATTTGGTTTGAATGTAAATCTGGTTTTTAGTTTTGCTTTAAATTTAAGAATAACCCAAAAATGGGGAAAAAAATTTTGTAGCCAGGTCGAGAGGCTAATGGGGTGGAAATTTTCAAAAGAGGGTTTTTATAAGAAAAAAGATATGTAGTTGGCCGTTTATTATATGCCTAAAAAATTCATGAATGAAGGGCTTAGTCTTCCTTAGCCCTCCACCTGGCTATGGACTTGGAAAAGAGAATTTTTGAAGATTAATTCAACATTTACATCGTTAAAAAAATTTCAAATTCCGCTAGTATTTTTTTTTTTTTTTTTTTGACGTTCTAGCTACGAATTTGATTAGCAAATACCAATCCGAAAATTTTTTAATTTTACTTTTAGCTCCACCTGACGAGGACGTTGTCTGTCCACTGCATTATTTAATCGATTCCGAACCTGGCTCTCATGTTGCTGATGACGTCGGAGAAGGAAAGTACGATGATGAGGATGAATCTGTCATCGATAAAAATTATTCTGACGAAGACTTGAGTAAAATCGTCGATGTTGAACGGCGTTATTGTTTAGATTGTGGAACGCAATTTAAGAATCAAAGAGTCTGCAAGAATTATTAAAAAAAAAAAATATTGCAATCAATATTGCTGAATCTGCTGAAGATTTTTGTTGTAAAATCGAAAAATATTTTACGCCGTATGTTTTAAAAGTACTAATACGATAATATTTTTTTTGGCGTAAAATAACTTTTAAATTTTATTTGTTTTATTGTATTCACGTTATTTTTTGTGAGAATGATTTTAATTCGTAAACCGTTAAAGCTACAGCTGGAGAGTAAGTTAAACAGTATAATGTAAAATTAAAATTTTCTTTTATATCCAAACCGTATTCTGACGCTTAAGGAAAATTTAAAAATTTCGGATTTTTGGATTCTTTAAATTAAGCTTTTCTTCTCCATTCCGAAATACATATTAAGGATCGATGATATTCTAAGCAGCTTTAAACGGAAAAAAAGTTTGATGATTAATTTTTGAAATTTTGGGAGTCTCCGGTAATTGCACATCTTTTAAGTTTTTCAGTTTAAAAGGCTTAATATTTTGATGTGCACTCAAGGAACCTCTTAAAAATTTCAAAAATATTCTGACTGAAAGACTCTGAAAAAAAGCTGCTTAGGAAAAAAAGCTGGTCGGCATTAATTTTTGTATTATTTGAGGAAAAGTTAAAACCGGAAGAATTCATTTTTAAATGAGATGAGCCTGTTTTTTTGCTCGTTTAAAATCGATGATTACGATTCAAAAAATAATTTTTCCTTTTCTTAAAATTTTAATTGTGGAATACGGTTTTGGCGTAAAAGCAACGCAAATAATGATTTATTTATTAGAATTAAATGTGTTTTGATATTTTTTCGTTAATTTAATTAAAATTGATGTAGCTTTATTTTTTTGTGTTTTTACAATTTCTATGTTCGAAAATATACGAATTATGTTATATTTTGCAAACTGAAATATTATACTTGAAATATTAAACTATATTTTCCTTTGATTTTGTAATAATTACCATTTCAATCAAATTTTTAAAACTAAGGCAGTGCTTCATTTTTAAGAAATAAATATTTGGAATAAAGATTCCCTTCTTTAGTTTCGCCATTATTATCGTTTCATAAGCCAAAACCTTTCGTCAGGGTTTTCAATTTTTTATTTCCAAATTATACTGCTGTCAGAAATTTAATATTAAGGA
>CM075212.1:27915305-27962065 GCA_037577465.1 Liposcelis bostrychophila
TACCCGGATCGATCCGTAGCATCAGTTCCTACGATAATTTAGTTTACTAGTCGTTTCCAAGATTCTAGGACAAATCCGAAGCCGAGCTAATTATAATCGATATAAATGAAGTTGAGCAAACAGAAATTACAAGTAATCGAAACTGCGGGTGAGGCCCTAAGGGAGGAAGCAAATAAGGTTAGGCCAGGCGACCCCGAGGGGTCCACTCGAAGAGTGGACTTAAATTGTTGACAATTTTTTTATTTTTTATTTTTAGCCAAAACCGATTGTTTAGGTTTTTTTCGACTCACGCCCTTAGTTATCAACCGGTTTTGGTCGGCGAGGTCTAAAAATGTTTAGAATAAAGAAAATAAATTGAGTCTTAAAATGAATTGAGTGTATTATACTTTGTTGGACCTGTTAAGAAAGCAATTAATCTTAATTGCTTGCATGTACAACAGTTTCCCAAAAAAATTTATATACTGTATATATATACAATGTTTAAAAAAAATTTTTTTTTTGTTGTTTTAATCCAAAAAATTCATTTACATCAACCTGGCACTTTGAGGTGCCCCTAAGTGGTTGAAAAAAATAAAAAGGGGTAATTTATTTTATTTTTATTACTTACCAAGATATATCTCCGCCGTCGGGAATTCAGCACGTATAAGAAAACTAAATTGCCGGCTTGAAACAACAAATCGTGTAAATACGTATTTATCTCCTTCGAACCGGTTACCATTTTATCAACGAGGCTTTCCATATATAATCTTGTTGAAAAAATTTCCTTAATAAATTGTTCCTAAAAAAAAAAAAAAAAAAAAAAAAAAAAAAAATTGTCATGTTATAGGTTTTACATAATGCATAATAATTTGATTTATGAGGATTAAATTAATTTTAACATAACTTACTTTTTCTTGGATGATTGTTCCTAAAGTTCCATTCTCCAAAAGTTTGATTTCTGTTTCATCTTTCAAGATTTTGTATTTATGTCCAGTTTGAAAAAGTTGATTAAGTTTTAAAATAGAAACAGCCATGCGATTAAATTTGCCGGCTTTGAATAAAGGAGGAAAAAAGGTCTATTTACTTCCTTTGCTTCAACTGAACTGTTGAGCGTCACCCCTCGTGCTAGATATCGATCGTATCATTATGAGTAAGCGTTTTGTTTTGGAATTAGAAAGGAATATGTGAAGTATTTTTATCCCTTTAAAGTTTTTATAGTGCTCTACGAAGGTTCCCCCTCCCCTGCTTTTCTCCTCCCTCTACTCCTCTGCTTCTAATCTATCACGCATGATCAATAGTCTGCTGCCACCTGCCATTAATTTTTTTTTTCTTTCTTTGAATAATTTTTGACGAAGACTGCTTTTGAAAGCCTTGATTACAGTTGTGCCTTCAATGTTATTCTTATCCGGTCAAACACATTTTGCAGATTTCTCCAAGGTACTTAAAAATTTAGTACCTTAAAGGAGCTGGAGGCAAAATTTTACAGGGACAGTGCTTTGCGTTGGCCATGGCTTTGGCTTAGCGTTTGGCACATGTGACGGGCAAAATTGTCCTCAGGTGAAGGGCACCGTAGATTGGGGCGAAGTTGAAGGCTGGGGTGAAGTTGAAGGGCCTAAAAAATGCTATTAAGCATCGCTTGCTTATCTCTAAATACAATGAAGTGAACTAGAAATGTTCTCTACTTTTCCGCTGCATAGTCATAATGCTAAAATTTGTGCTGATAATGACTTTTTCAGGCCCTTCAACTTCACCCCAATCTACGGTATTAGGTTAATTCGACGAGGGGACGCAAATAATAAGACAATGCGTGGTGTGTGATTAGGGTGGTTCGAATTTTGAAAATTTTTGAGTTTTTCTTAGTAATAAGGCGGAAAAGTTGTGACTCCCCTTTAGTATAAAGTCTAATTTTTTTCCGAATTTTAGGATGATGTCAGGTCTCTGGGGCCTTGCAAAGTTTGACCGGTTTCCAAAATTCTACCTAAAACCTGCAATAACTAAATACTATATAACTATACTGAAAAAAGTATCGCTTCCAATCAGAAATTTTGCATAGATTACGATTATGATGTCCAAAGTTCATTTTTGTGCACCGGTGCACAATAGGGTGGTTCGAAATTCAACTTTTTTGGAATTTCAAAACTCCTATATCGGGAAAAGTTTCTTTATAGGTAGAGTATCAACCCTGAATTTTTCAGATTTTTGAACGGCATCCTGAGGTGTCAAATCGGCCTTGAAATTTTTAAAAAGCTCATAAAAGGGCCGAAAATGAATCTTTTTTTTTTTTCATAAAAGACCAACGATTTCTATCGGAAATTTCGCGTAGATTACGAATTTGAAGTCGTAAATTAGTTTTGGTGCACGGTTTTCGAGCCACAGACAAAATACCATAACCAGGTTTGTAGAGCTTTTAAACCCGGCCTGTAGCTCAAAAATTATACACCAAAACTAATTTTCGGCTTCAAATTCGTAATCTACGCAAAATTTCCGATAGGAATCGATGGTCTTTTATGCAAAAAAAAAAGGTTCATTTTCGGCCCTTTTATGAGCTTTTTGAAAATTTCAAGGCCGATTTGACACCTCAGAATGCCGTTCAAAAAATCTGAAAAAATTCAGGGTTGATACTCTACCTATAAAGAAACTTTTCCCGGTA
Organism: Liposcelis bostrychophila; assembly: GCA_037577465.1. Taxonomy (NCBI): domain Eukaryota; kingdom Metazoa; phylum Arthropoda; class Insecta; order Psocodea; family Liposcelididae; genus Liposcelis; species Liposcelis bostrychophila. The sequence goes on from CM075212.1 coordinate 27,917,935, forward strand.
TAGGAGTCTTGAAATTCCAAAAAAGTTGATTTTCGAACCACCCTAGTGCACAACGGCCGTTTTTAAGCTAAAAGAAGAAGCAACCTAAAGTATTTCAGTGTTTAGAGTATAGACTTAAAGCTCAAAAACCGAAAACTTAAAATGATTTTGGACTTCATATTCGTAATCTGCGCAGAATTTCCGATAGGAAGCGAAACTTTTTTCAGCGGGTGGGCTTATCAAAATACTTATCAAAAAACTTATATGCTGCCCATGTAAGCGAAAATAGCGTATCTTCCTTTCCGGAATTGATTGTTTGTTTACATAAGTTAAAAATACGACAGACGTGCCAACTCCGAAAATGAAGATACGCTATTTTCGCTTACATGGGCAGTATGGGCTTTTCAAAAACTTCGAGGTCATTGCGCGACCTTAAGATGACCTTCAAAACGTCTGAAAAAAAATTAGGGTTAATAGTACTACAAAAAGGCGTCGATTCCCATATCAGGCGTTTTCAAATTCAAAAATTCGCTTTTTTCGGCCCGCCCTATTATCTACCCTAATTGAAACAGGTTTTTCTTAGAATAAGAATTCTATTGGTTTTCCCGTAAGGTTTGCATAGTTTAAAAACTCAAAGGGGCCATTTGAAATATTACAGGCTGGAATACACATGACTATGGTCTATTAAAATATTATAGAGGATAGACTTGGAAGGTGAACAAAAATTCTATAACATGTTAACATAATATATTGTTTGGAAAAGCGAAACACAATGAAATTGTTTGACAATTAGGCGATTTTTTTCACTTTAGCCTTTCATAATGTTTAGGATTTTCTTTCGCGGACAGAGCCGAACTTTTTAGTAGGCAAAATAGGCAACTGACTATGGCCGCACATCCTTGAGGACCTGCGGATATGAGATGGCAAGGCTGTTTTTTTCATTTTTTAACAACAGTTGGCCTTGACTTAATCCTGCCAGGGAGTTCGGTCTTGGATCTTAAGAAACCCCAAGTACTTTTCATTAAAACCACACGTTTACTTTTTTAATTTTTCTTCTTCCTTTTATGTTGTAAAATACCGTACCGGGCCGTAATTTTTGTTAAATAGAAATAAATAAATAAACAAATAGTTTTAAAGGTATAAGTCATGATAGTCACGATAAGTCATGCAAGACCATACCTGAAGTAAGAATTCATGCTAAATTTTTCCCAAACTCATTCCACCAAATAAAACTTTTCATCATGCTGTAATGTCCACAAGCACCAAACCGTCTTTTTTAGCCTTTTCCCTGCAAAATTAAGAAAACTGCTAGATCTTCCAGATTCACATGCTTTTCTGTTGTGGCTAGTTTTGGTCCGCCTGAGGAATAAATCCTCATACTCTCCGATTTCGGAGAGCGTTCCCCTATCCGCCACCTGGGGAGGCGCCCGATGGGGGACTAGCCGAAAACCCCACACGGGTTGGGGGGAAAACTCGGAGTTCGCGCCCGACCGAGTTGTCCCCCCAAGCCAGCGTCCCAAGGATTACATCCCCCTAACGGCACAAGTCACCAACCCCGTACGGATCGACATAAAAATGACGTCCTTTTCACATCGATCTGCACGACATTGGATCCGCATGACGTAAGGAGGACTTTACTCCTCTAGCTGACAACTTAAAACTAATACAATACCTATAACTAATACAATACCTATAACTAATACAATAACTAAAACTAATACAGTAACTAAAGCTAATAAAATTAATACAACTAAGCTTAAACTAAATATGATTTAAGATTGTACGAATGTACAATGTACGGAATTGGACGTTCATACAATTTACAATACTAAACATTAGAGACAAGATTGTCGAGATACTATTCGACAACCTTTACGCGAAAAATGAATTCGATTTTTTTTTTTTAATGTCGTTTAACCGCTTTTTTAAAAAAATGGTAATCGACAGCTTCTGCAAACGATAATAGGCTGCCTTTTAAAGTCCCGTTTTGTTTTATTTAATTTTAATTTTTTTTTTTTTTAAATTAAAAAAATGTAGGAGAGGAATAGAAATAAAAAGAAAAATAATAATAAAAAAGTAAAAAAAAAAATCTGAAATAAGAAAAAGAAGAAAAGGTAAAAACCTCATAACCCAAATCCATGCCAAACCATACCCATACCATACCATACCACATCCATACATACCTATACCATAGCTATGCCCAAACCTATTGCCCAAACTCAAACCTCGTTGTTGAAGCTTTTGGACTGCGTTGCGGCTGTGACGATGCCTCTGGTTGCGATGATTCCTCTGACTGCTACTGTGAAAACTGAAACAAAAAAAACAAAAAAAAAAAAAAAGACGATTAAAAAAGGGGGGCTTGGAGACCCTCACAATGGAGTTTATCTCCCGCGGTATGATTGAAATAAAAAAATGAATTATTTTAAAGTGTAACGTTATTATTTATTATTACTATTTTTGTTTTTAAATTAATATTTTGAAATGATAAAAAAAAAGAAGGCAAAAATGCAAAGAAATTTCGGATTTCCAGGCGTAAAAGGTTAAGACCTTCCGCATTGGCCCGGCGGTCTAGGGAACCATGCCATCAGAGCTCGCCGGAGACCTATCGGCTTTAACTCTACATATGTACAGTTAAGGCTTGCGGTGCGCCAATAACCTCGGACACCCAGTCATCCGAAAGAAAACCCTGGAGACTCTCACTTTGGAGCTTATCTCCCGCGCCATGCATGTTCGAATCGAATAGAATATACAGCCTAATAAAACTCTGCAGCTCCAAGAGAGGAGCTGACTCCTAACGTACAGATTTGCGGGGGAACTTAACACTAAACCCTTAACACTAATACCACACAAGGCCAGTCGCTGGGTCGATACCTAGGCCTTACTACGACGGGAGACTAAACCTCCTGGTTTGCCTCCAAGCCGGACCGATTATAGTAAATTAAAAAAAAAAAAAAAAAAAAATATATAAACCGTATTTAAAATTTAATAACTAAATTATTTTTAAAAAAAATCAAATAAAAACCGAACACTATTTTATTTAAATTAAATAAAGCCCGAGCTAAAAGAATTATTTATTAAAATTAAAAAAAAAAAAAAAAAAAAAAAATGCACTCCCGGACACCGGCGAAAAAAACCGATCCGACCCCTTCGGACGTAGGAATCGGAATGAGACACTCCCGGAAAACACTTGGCGTCGATTGGTCTGCGCATGCGTCTTGATGACGTGAGCAGATTTCCAAAATGGCGGTTGAAACATTTTTAGTGTGTTTTTGTGTAAATTTAACATTTAACTGTATTTTTCCTGTTCTTTTTTTAATTTTTTCAATTAAAAGAAATGCAATTTCTATTTGTGGTGAAAAATTGACTCTAATTTTCGAAAATCGTACAGCTTTTTTCTACAGAATAAGCTTATTACAGAAGAGAAGAGTTTTGGAGAGCTGTGGAGTTACGTGGTCTTTGTTGTAATTTTGGCTGTAAAGAATAATGGAATTATTTTTCATTTAAATTGTGAGAAAGTTCTTTTGATCCGATAGTCACTGTCGAGTGAAACGGTGCTAGAGCCGAACTTTTCAGTATGCAAAATAGGCAACTGACCAGGGCCGCACGTTTTTAGGGGGGTCGCACGTCCTGGAGGACCCGCGGATATGAGATGGCAAGACGGTTTTTTCATTTCTTAACAACAGTTTCTAAAAACGTTGTTGCAAAAATGAATTTTTTTTTTCATAACTCATCGATGGGAAGAGCCCTTTCCCATCGATGTTTAGCGGGCGGAAAGGCCTTTTTCCCTTATAGGAACTCGCCATGTTTAGCCATGTTCTTAGTGCTTGTAAACAAACAAATGAGGTATTTTTTTTTTTTAAATCACTGAAAAAGTTATTTTTCATCACACGGTACTGAAAAGTCCACTTTTCAGTCCTAGTCAGTTTATTTACAGACTATTTTACACCGTACCTTGTGATAAAAAATATCTTTCAATGCAAGAAATGCAAACGACTTGCCCGTCTCGACCTATTTAAGGCCCTCGCCTTCGGCTCGGGCTTAAACCTCGGTCTCGACGGGCAATTTTGTCGTTTGCACTCCTTGTATTGAAAAATACTATTTATTCGTTATAAAAAGTATCTTGTTATTCTAGGGTGTCAAATGAATTTTCCTCGCTCGGTTTCCATTCAGCCCTCGCTTCGCTCGGGCTGAAACGGAAACCTCGACGGGAAAATTCATTTTCCACCCTAGGTTAACAATATACTATTTCAATACAAAGACTTTACCTGCTATAAATCCAAATCGCCTGCATTGTTATTCAGAACTACTCAGACGTGCCGTTTAAAAAGAAGAAAAAAACACTAACAAATTCTAGCTTTGTTTCCGTTCGTTAAAATTATGAATAAAAAAAAGGCTATTATGATGTGGTGGCATTAACCTTATTACCCAGGCTAACTTCTGTACCTGCCATTGAAAAAGCACATCAGAACAAGCGGCCATACTTGACTAATTATTCGATGTAAACCGAAGGGAAAAAAGTCGAATCGTACAAAACTAAAACAAAAAATATATTATATTTAGTGTATTAAGGGAGGGAGGTTTTTGGGGGGCCGCATCGAGACGGTTGCCTAGGGCCTCATTGGTGTTAAATTCGGCTCTGGTCCATATTTAACTTATGAGCAAACAATAAGAATCGAACTAGGCTATTTTCCTATATTAAAAATACCTTCAAAACATGAATGCTAAAGAACATTTATGTGTTCAATAACAAAGTTTTTCAATTTTTAGCTTCGGAATCGTTGATTTTTTTATCTTTTTCAAATCGGACGAAATCCAATCATTTTGTCTTTAAATTCCGTGTGCCGAAAGCAAATTGACGTATCTCCCATTGTGCATATGATTGGAAATAAAGTCGAACCTCCGCAACTTTCATGGATTTTCCAAAAGGTAAACGAAGGTTTTAACTGTGAAGTTACGGAGGTTCGACTGCAGACGGTTTTGACTGTTTTCAAAAGTCACATGACAACAATGCTACTGCCACATACTTATGTTGGCGTGTACAAAAATGTGGTCACATGATTTCAAAAATCGATAGTCAAAACATACCTACAATCATACTTGGGATGGAGATGTTATCGTATTTCAGTTAACCTCTAGCAGAATCCTCAATTTCTTAATTACAGAGATTTTTTAGACATTTAAAAGAAAAGAAAAAAAAAATTAATTTAATAATTAATTAAATTGTTAATATTTTATTCGGGTTCTATTCGGGTTAATAATTAAATCAGACATAAATGATAGATTTTCAACATGAAGCCAGCAAGCAAAAGTATTCATTTCAGTCATATTATATTATAAATATTTAAATCCCCTTTGTAGGAGCATTTATAATGATTACATAATCTCTTTTTCCCCTTAATTACCCCCGATAAATATTTGATTTTATCTTGTAAACAATAAGTAGAAGCCATATTATACACCGTTCAAATATTAAAGTTTGTATTCTTCAACCAAACTGATTTGAGTATGTTACATCAATAGTTCCGTTGTGAGTCCAATAAATATTAGTAACATATTTCTCGAGTAAAAGTTTCTGTGGAGTTTCATTCTAAACAGCTAGCTAAATCTTAAATGTTTGACACATTCAAATATCCTTAATCCCATGTATTTGACTGCGGAGAGTGGTTCACAATAGCTTAGGGAGTAAGTCGGCTTCAACAACTTTCTTGATAGCTCCTTTTATGTAAGAATTCCAATCATAACAGCCCTGCCTGAAGGAGAAAAAATTTTTCTTGCTTTGCCTTCGGCAAGTTCTTTGTCCCAGACAATCCCTGCTGCTGTAATGCAAGCAAGTCTCTGTAGATTTATTTCAGATTGAAATTGCATGTTTTTCATCTGTAACGAGAAATTAATTTAACTGTAAATATTATGAGTCAATTATTATCAAGCCTACAGCCAGATAAAGATGCTTGGGGGAGTACAAAGTTCTCTATTTGAGATTCTGAATGACCCCCTAGGATAAGCAGGAAAGATGGGAAATTTAGATTGGGAAAAAATATTTGCAAGTCGAACCTTGTAAACAGACTGAAAGATATTGCCCCACCTGTTGCTGCAGGTCTGATTATTCTGGGATCAAACAAAAAGTTGTGTATATATATATCAAAGGAGTTTAAGCCTACCTCAAAATTAAAATTTCATTCTAATGAATCAAGTTTGGTCGCAAAGTTTAACCTTAATTTATGATAATTGAATTGTTAGAACATTGATTGACGTCGTAGTAACAATATTAAAAATCCTCCTTTCATTCCAAATCCATCTCCATCCTCCATTCATTCCAAAATAATAAACTAAATACTAATTTTTCTAAAACGTTAAAATCGTTTCTGTAATTAAAAAAAAAGGAAATGATCCGCAATGGCACCTTAATTATTTGTTTACATTTATCAAATAACCACGTGGTTTAATGAAGCGGAAAAATGACAAACTTTGCGGCAAACTTTAAGTTAGTTCATTTATAATCCGCCAGGGGCGAGCGTGTTTCGTTTTGTTAGAAGTCAAGGTCATAGTGAGAACAATAGTCGCGACGTCACGTATTGTTTTGTTACAAAAAGTCAAACGCGAAGTTATATTCAAATAATGCAGGGCAGCTGGAAATCGGTCATTCTTCCTGAAAATGCCTGCTTTTGATTAATGGAATTGAATTGTTTCAGTTTTGCTTAGTTTTTTAAGAGGTAAGCCTTGAGTTAGTCACGATATTAGCAAATGAAAATAATTATAGTAATTATAACGGGGGAGATGACTCTATTCCTCTACTTGAGAATTTCTATTTCATTTATATCATGTGCAAGTGCATTCATTTGCAAACGTTGAGCTGTTGCCGATTTGGAAGATTCGAAATAAAATATGGAATCACAGGAAAAATTTTTCTTCAGTTCCAAACCTTGTTTAATTTTCTGTTGCTCAAAAAGTTAAAATATGCTTTCATGAGAATCATAAATGATTTTAACAATTATAAATGATATGGATAATAATATTATAGTGGTCCTATAATGAAGTCAGTCCTGTATAATATTGTTTTTGTAACATGATAAAGGGCTTTTTTTTTTTTTTTTTTTGCTGAAAAAAAGGTTTGCTGCTTTTATTGGTTATTAGAAGCCTGGAAGCTGATTTAAAATGAAACTGCCAAATCACCTGTTAGGTATACCTTTATCTTTTTGTTAAATTGTATGTATTTCAGATATCGATAATCTAGTTGTTTGTTGTTACCCTCTTTCATTTTTACTTCTTGCTAAGAATAGCTTTCACAGGAAATAAAAAGACATTTTTATATTCGATGACAAAAGTTTAGGTTCTTGAAAACAGCGTTTATTGAGATGAATTTTTTAGAATGTTATGAATCTTTAGCTTTTAAATGAAATTAGAAATTGCATTAACCACTATGTTAGTCATAATTAGTGAATGAAAAGGAGGTGCTATTACTTTACAATTTATTCAAGCTCCCAGGTGGATTCAATCCCTAAAATATCAATGCGTTTTTGAAATAAAATTTCATTTAATGTGACATAGTGATCTGTCAAGATCAATATCGTATTTTTGCTTTGCATCCTATTTATTAAAAAATAGTTGTCTCCAGCAGCAATAGTATAAAGCCAAGATTTTGGTTGTGTCAAAGCAGTCTATTTCTAGTCCATGCTTAATTTGTGTTTCTTTTTTTTTTTTCAGATGCTTTAGATGACTCATCTTCACATTTTTGGGGGTTGCTTTCGCTTTCGGTTCGTTTTTGCGCGACCGTTCAAGTCTCGGTAAGGCCTCGGGATAGGCTTCGGTTCGGGTCGGTTTAACGGGTTAGAAATTTAAGGAACTGCCTTTTTCAATAATCATTTTACGTTTTGATTGCAACCCCCAGTAAAGCAGCCTTCCAAACTCACAATACGGCTTTAGATGTCTGAAAAGGTGCTGCAGCCAAGCGTCAGGAATCGCGAAGCTTGGTAAGTTCTTTTATTTTATTTTATTTTGTTTGGTTTGGTTTCCTTGTTTTTTGTTGGTCAAGAACCGCCGAATTTCCTGGAATTTATTTTAGGGGGAAATAGGCACGGTGGTAGAGACGCCACCATTTCCTCAGATAGCTTTTTTTTTTTTTTTTTTTTTTTTTTTTTAACATGATTTTATAATAAAGAGAGGTCCTTGTGTTTAACGCTGAGTGTATGTGTACATAACTTAACTTAACTTAACTTGGCTGGGGGCACTCTGTGCCCCGAGATATGTTCTAGTTTCACGCTTAGAAAAAAAAAAGGTCTCCTAAGAATTAAGGACGAAACTGTTTAGAAAACTTCACAGTCTGGTTCTTTTGAAAAGCAAGTTAATTGTTAGCAGGTGTATATAATATAAAGACTGGCGTGAGATAGGGATATGTATGTATTGTAGTATCTTCTTATGATGTTCGAGATTGTGAATGAAAAAAAAAAAATGGTTGCGAACGACAGCGAAGGACGGGTCTTATCGCTCCAGTCATATTCACATTGTTTCAACTCTCAAAGATAACGTTTACTTTATGTGTGAGGTAGTATTCTTGTTGTGACTTGTGAGTCATGGAAAGAAGTAAGAAAAAAAAACTGAAGGTGGTTTTAGGCATAAAAATAAACAACTCTCGTTTTTTTCTTGGCGAAAAAAATCTTGGTATTTAAAATATTCTTAAAGTCAATCGATCTTTCCAGAGTAATTTTTATTTTTTTTATTTTTGGGATTCGGGAATTTTATTTAAAAAAAAAAAAACTCCTGAAAATAAGATTTCCCGTGGTTTCCGGGAAAAAGGTCGAAAGGAAAATCGACCTTTTTCTTTCGATCTTTTTCCTTGTCGACCTTTTTCCGAAAAATTTAAATAAAAGCGGGAAAAAGATCGACTTTTTCCGAAAAAAGAACCAAGTAAAAAAGGAGACGTGAAGAGATTCGTTCGTGCGAGTGGTAACGATTTATAAAATATTATTAAGGTAAAGGGAAAAAAATCAATTAAGAAGTACATTATAAATAAAATTATCAATATGATATAGTGAAACATAAAGTTTTATTAAATTGTGGACAATTATAGTTGCACTTGTTTTAAAGCAACCATTATTTAATTTAGTGTAGTCTGGCTGGACAAATTTTTTAGGGATATATCATGTTTTTAATTTATTTTACGCAGTTTCCTTTTTGTGCCTTCAGCTTGTGAATCTTTTTTCCTTTTTTAACTTAATTTCTGTCCTTCATTGGAAGTAACCGAGCATGAAGAGTACAGAATTATTTGCAAAGAGTACGAAAACTACGTAAATGAAGAGTAAAAAACGTGATATTTCCCAAAAAAATTTGTCCAGCCAGACTACACTAAATTAAATAATGGTTGCTTTAAAACAAGTGCAATTGTCATTTTCGCAATTTAATGAAACTTTATGTTCGCTATATCGACCATTTTATTTGTAATGTACTTCTTAATTGATTTTTTTCCCTTCACCTTAATAATATTTTATAAATCGTTACCACTCGCACGAACGAATCTCTTCACGTCTCCTTTTTTACTTGGTTTTTTTTTTCGGAAAAAGTCGATCTTTTTCCCGCTTTTATTTAAATTTTTCGGAAAAAGGTCGACAAGGAAAAAGATCGAAAGAAAAAGGTCGATTTTCCTTTCGACCTTTTTCCTTGTCGACCTTTTTCCCTGTAACCTTTCCCGTTTTGTTTCATTTTTTTTATTCCCCTGGATTCGAGAAACAATCATTTTAATTCACGGGGATTTAAAAAAAAACGGAATTTTTTTTTTCGGGAAGCGAATCATGTTAAAAATTTTTATGTGAAAATTATTTGGGAAATTAACATGTCAACTATTCCCGACTCTTGGGAAAAAGATCTGTGTTCCCGGGGACCGAGAATTCTTGAAAATGAGAAAAATCAAATTCCGTGAAAGTGGGATTCAGAAAGCATCTGAAAAAAATTCCCGGGATAATTTTTTTGGGGGAAGGGAAGCTAGAAAGGGGTTCCGGGAATTCCCGGAAAGAATCTCTTCTCCAGAGTAGATCCATAATATAGTGAGTGAGTTATTTTAAATTTATTCCCTGTTTAAATATTTATTTAAAATCAGGGCAAATTCGTCAGGTTTTTCTCGGGAATGAGCCCTAAAGGGATCATTCAAAGATTTTTTCCATGCGAATGTGGCTTTGCATTCTGTACACTAGTAAGGTTTTCGGCCGGAATGAAGCCGTGAATGATGAATTAATTTTGGGTTTTACGATCAAAGAATTTTCCGCTTAAGTTACACTTGACGGCCGACAAAAATGGAATAAAAACTGGTAAATTAGTATTTTTTTTACTTACCTGAGTACTGACCAATGAGTTTAATAACAAACCATTTAAAAAATTGAAATAACTGCCCAGATTGATCAGCTGAAAAAGGTTCGAAAAAATGAGTTTCTAAAATGTTCCAAAAAAATCGTTGCAGCTTTTAAATTTTTTCAAAGCAAATTATTTATTAAAAAAAAAAAATTGCAGTTTCCGGCTATATTGTCGCCATTTTGATTTTCGTTTGTTTTACCATTCCATGGATCAGAACACTTTGCAAAATTATACCTGCCAATGGAAAGGCGTTCTAAAAGTGTCGCCTCCCAAGAAAAAGTGTGTTATAAAATTGAGTCATTAAAAACTTGAACTTTGTTATAAAATTTAATAACCGCCCAAAAAAAATATCTATGTATAATTTGTTATAAAATTTTATTACAAAAAATTATTTTCAGTTTTTTTAAGTTTCTTTATTTTCTTCTGCCGCTTACCGCATTTTTCTATTTCTGCTTTTTTCTGATTATTCAAGTTTTCTCCATTAGTTTTTTGTAGAATTGTTAGAATTACACGATTTAAAAGTTTAAATTTCCTTTCTGTTTCGAATATTTGAATTTTCTCCATAATATCAGCAATCGGTTTGAATTCTTTGTGACTATTTATTCTTTATTTATTTATTTATTTATTTATTTATATTTTAGCATATCAACAGCCGCTATTAATGAAAAGAGCTTACAAATAGTCCAAAACTATTTAAAATAAAAACCTGACCCTCTCGATTTTTTAATATCCTAGACACATTTTTGGAATGGAGCACTTGTTGAGCAATGGAAGATCCCTTTTTCAAAAAATACAAATGGCTTTCTGGATATCCAGCCGAAGCTGATTCGTAACCAAATTGAAAATAACGTCGCTTGTGATAATAGGACAAAAACCAAAAATTTCCCATTGCGTCAAGCAAAGCGTCCATTCTGTACCCTGGAGGCCCTCTTCTGTCCGTTTCATTAAAACCAGACCAAAATCGGATTATGGTGGTGGTTCGCGAAGTACGATTGAACAAAAATGGAGGCGTGTGGTTATTAAGCTCTGATTGAGACTCTACCCTTGAAAAACCTGCACCGGCGAAAAAAATGTTTCCGTCGTTATCCGACAGGACTTGATCCGGGTAACAGATACCTTTTCCTCGGGGAGTGGCCCGAAGTAAGCGATTGAATCTTCTCCTCCCTAGAATTATCGGGCCGGAAGTGTCGTACTTATCGAGTCTCCTGGAATCATTTGTGTCGAGATATGTGAAACCCACTTCGTAATATAAAAGAGAGTCAAGTCCGGTAAACGGTAGAGGTTGAGTATTATGATGACCTCTTTCGGTCATGACTATTTCCGCTTCGAGTTGTTCAACCGGAACCATACAGTATTTGATGATCAATCCGTCTTTAATCGGCGTTAATAAAATTTGCGGGATGGGACGGAACCCGGAATAGGAAATTCGCATTTTATCCACTGCAGATAAGTCGTCAAAATACGGAGGATCTTTAGAGAGTTTTCTAAAAATATTTGTCACCTTGTGATTGGCAAATTTTTTGATTTCCACGACGTCGGATAAAAAATACAAAATCCCTACGTAGAGTTCATTTTCCTCTCCGATTCGTAAATCGACCACCTCCGAATTTCGGGAATTTATTTCCAATATTTTCAAAAGTCGACGGTTTTCTGTTTCGACGGCGTTTTTCGTCAACAATACCACTTCTTCTACGCAAGGTGCAAATTTGTTGACGTGACAAAAGTCGTTTATTTTGGTGAAATAAATGTTGTCATTTTTATCCTTTACGATTATCGGTTTTTTTGACTTACAGGAAACGATCGTCGACTGTTGACCCGTTTCCGTGTTTAACATCTTTATCGGAAATTCTACGACTGGGATTTTTTCCGCTTCCGATCCGAATAATGAGAAATACCTTCCGTTTCCGGAATTTTTTATAGGTCTGTCGACCGAACACGGCGAAGAATCGACGGTTATAATTTTGCTGTCGACTACGAAAGTCGATTCGATATCGGGAAGGTCTCTGGATGTGAATTCTGTTATTTTCCGTATCATCGGGTTATCTTTCGGAGTCTCGAGCTTATAAACGTCATAATTATAATCGGACATAAATTTTTGACTTAATATGTAAACTACATTTTGGCGACTAATTAATATTTTCAGCTCGAATTTCCATAAATCCCAAGTACTAAACCATGTGTAATCGTGATAAAATTCCTTTTTCCACAAAAGATTTTGTTGAGGGTCTAATTTAAACAAAAAGCTACGTGTCTGTTCATTGTAACGTGTTTCGCATGTGAAACCGGTGTGTATAGATAATTCGCAGCACGACCAAAAATAACACGGGTCTTTTTCTAATTTGCTGTGCATTTCGATACCGTAGGCGTTGGAATCCCAGTCGAATTCCATGTCTTGAACGAATCCTTCGATTCCATTAATTCGTTTGATTTCCAAAGCGTCGGCTGAAGTTAGTAAAAGCGCAACGAAGAGAATTTTCATCGCAACTGTAAAAAAAAGTAAAATAAAATTATGAAAAAATAAAATAATAGAGCTTTTAATGCCCATGTTTGGCTGTCAAGTAGAGAGAAAGATCTGAAAAAGCGGAAAAGAAAGGTGCCAAACGGTAGCTCCAATAGGAGTAGTGGTTCCATTGGTCCTGTAAAATCCATTATAATATGGATATAATTTAATAATAATATAATTTCTGTAAAATGTTAAAATCCTCTTATATTTTTACTAGAGGATCTTATAAGGGGCTTTGATTTTTTTATACAAAATTAATGCATTTTTTATGTATGTCAAATATTTTTTATAATTACACATAATTGTTCATGTGATTATGCATTTGAAGACTCCACGGGAAAAATGATCAGATTCCATGTTTTTGTTTTGATTGTTTTGACAAAAGGTAAACATAATAGCTAAGTGTAAGCAAAAAAATGGAATCTGATCATTTTTCCCGTTGAGTCTTCATTTCTTTTTCGTACTGGTTCATCTAGATATACTACGTACCGTTTTCACAAAATATTTGCACTACAAAAGCACTCATCACTTCATATCTCAATACTATTAAAAGTAGATTCCTTCTCATAAAAAAGAATTAAATCAATAAATATCAAGCTGTAAATTATTACGAAATGTTTTTAAATGATTACCTAAGTTCGAGAGCAACTTCTCTTTCTGCTCGACTGACTACCCAATTTTTGGTTTTATGGTGTGACGCAACATTCTACAGTTGGGTCATTCTGTAAAAATTCTAACGCTTCAATTTATTTTATTTTATTTATTTATTTATTTATTTATTTATATTTATTTATTTATTTTTTTTTTTTCAAAAGAAGTGGCAAGATTTTTAAAGTGGCCTCAAGTTAACAGTAAAAAGCTTTTTGACTTTTTTTAATAAACTATTTTTAAGAAGCCATATACAGACTCTCGTAAAAGACCGGAGTTATTTTTATTTAAACTTCCTTAAACATACTTCTTGCATTTTTGGAAGAATTTTCAAATGTTCAATGGAACCCAGGGTTTTCAGTCACTTTTTTTTTTCCGATCACCCGAACTGTCCATCACCGGAATTCTCCCATATATTCCATCATGTTAGCATGGAACAGACTACAGTCCTATAATCCGGAGCTTAACTTTGATATGAGCCTGAAACGTATAAAGGACATATTTTACTCATCTTTGCCTCCCCGTTGTAGCGATGTTCCGAGTGATGAACTTTTTTATTTTATTCTTTGTTTTATTATATTTTATTTTGTTTTAATTTTTTTGGTAAATAATTGTTAAAATTTTTTTTTTAAATTTTCAAATTGTTAAAATGTTAAATTGATGTCATTCAATAAACTTAAATTATTCAGTTTTAGGCATTAGTATCCGTTTTTTGAATAATTTTTTAAGCTTGCGTAGAAGCTTAAAATAGCTGCTTTGCTCAATCAAAATTTAAGGGTGTTTTTTTTTTTTGTTTTTTGTTTTGTGTGTGTGTGTTCCCAGAATTTTGCATTTTGTGTTTCGCGTCCAGATTTTAAAGACAAAATGGCAGATGAAATGTTTGTTTTATTTAAAATGCTTTTACTAAAAAAATGATTGAGTAACAATCTGCTAACTGGAGGGTCATACACGACATGCTTACTTTTTTTTGGAGAATGACCCAGAAAATAAAATTGCTTTGTTAATTTATATCTGTAAGGGGAGTGCGGTGAAGATTTTTTTTTTTTCGTTCAGGTATCTTCTCAATTTTAACCTTTTTCCCTTCTGGACTAAAAGATCGATAGACCATACTCCTAGTTCATTTTGGCATTACGATCCGTTATTTCTCATCTCATCAACCTAAAGCGGAAGCATAGCCGACATGCTTAGGGTGGTCCAAATTTATCTTACTTTTCGCGATTTGGTTCTTCATGCGATTTTCACTTTTCTTATGATCTAAAAACAAAAGCTAATTTTTTTCAGATTTTTTCAACCACGTTTAGGGGTGGCCTACGGCCATTTTGTGCTTGAAAAATGTTTAAATCCACTTCGTAGGAGGATTTTTATAACGTTTATGTAATCTCTTTTTTCCCCTTGATTATCCCCCGTAAAGGTTTGATTTCATCTTCTAAATAATAAGCACAAGCCATATTATACACTGTTTGAATATTGAGGTTTGCGTTCTTCAACCATTTTTTTTTTTTTTTTTGAAAATTTAGATTTCATATTCTTTAAGTTACCAATGAAAAATGTAGCGTCAAGACACTTGGGTATTTCAAGATACATGTCAACCAATTGTCAGGCTTTTAAAAATTTTCAAGATAAAATTACTGTATCAATGCCAGAACTTGAATTCTTAAAAAGCTGTTCGAAAATTATTTATGAGCCTAAGATGAAACGGTTCAGTTTAAAAATTTCAAGGAATTGCAGCAGGGTCTTATTTTAATTTTCAACATTTTAGTTTTTTTATTTTTCGTAACAACAACTTAAAATATTTTACAAACTTTTAAATTGATCTGTACGTAAAACAATAGTAAAAACTGAAAGTCATACTAATATTTGTCTATCAAGATTGTAACTGATATTAATTTAAAATTTTTCTTCCTTCAAAATTGTATTTTGAATTAACTTTTGAAATTGTAACTGGGTTAAGGTAAAAACATACAGTTGAATCAATCAAAACTTTTCATTTGACTTAAAAATATCAAACCTGACAATTTTCTAAGCAGACTGATTCAAAACCTTAGTAATTAGCTGCTATTAAAAAACTTTTGATTCATTTTTCTAAAGTTAAGCTTACAAGTCAAATATTTAGATACCAGATTCATCCCCATTGAGTTAGAGCACACATGAGACATGATTGCCAAAGAATTTAAAACTTTCGATAAGTGTCACCTAAGGCCATTTGTAATTAATTTCGCTTTGAAAATGATTAAAAATTTTTACTTCATCAATGGTTCCATCGTGAGTCCGTTAAATCTGAAAATCTTTTATGTCTTTGCCGTGAGGTCGACTTGGCATGACTGGTCTCGTAACGTGTGGCGAACAACGAAGTTAAGCTTCTGAGTTCGCGGCGCAAAACACGGATTGGTGTGACCATCGAAACCTCGCTCTATCTAGCGGAGTAAGTTGGAACTTACTGTACTTACTGTACTTTTATGTAAAAATTCAACTAATATACGATTGATTTACCTTTTACTTCCGCTCCTCCTATTTGACCAGGTTGTACTTTATCCATTTTTTAATCGTTTTATCATAAATCCCTTTTTAATCTCTGGATAAGCAACTACTAACACAAATAATTTTAAAGCGCAAGAAAGGAGAACTCATTAAAATTCATTTTAAAAAAAAATTAAAGACTTAAAAAAAAACGTGTCCGATCACCTGATTTTCACCTGTTCAAGCATTTTTTCGACAAATCAATCTCTGAAAATTTCGACTCATTTTATTGTGTTCAGGGTTGGAAAAATTTTTGACGAATCTCATTAACCGGTTAACGTTTATTTTTTTTTTCGAACTAACCGGTTAATTTATTATTTTGTTACATTTATATTTATAACCTGTTTTTAGCCGATAATCGATAAACATTAGGGATAGGATTGGAATGGCCACCGTTTAATAATAAGTTTTAAATGGTGGTTTTAAGTTCTAACCTTTTGCTGTCGGCAGCGTATTTTTTTCCTTGAAGCGTTAGGGGCGTAGATTCTGTTTGGTCTTTTTCGACAAAATTTTTATACAGTATGATCCGTACAGGCAGTTAGTAAAGCTAAAAAAATATTTGGCTGCTTATGTCCAGCTTATGGGAAAAAATATTTTTAATAAAATCTCACAAAAATCGCTAAAAAAACTAATAGCTGAAGTATAAAATGCAGTAAAATCAAGATAACATGTCTCAGAATCTATATTGATATTAAAATTTATAGCTCATGAAATTTTTTATGACGTATGATACGCCCGCCTGCAAGAGATTAAAAAAAAGACAAATCTTAAAAGAAAAAAAAAATTAATAAAAAATTGTGCTTTGAAAAGCTTTTTATGGATATGTAGGCCAGTTGGGGTCAGTTTGCCTAATTGGATTAATCCAATCAAGCTGAAGAATCAGGGGTGAGTGAAGGTTTATTACTGGCGTACCTGACCTCATATGATTTGCCAGGGGTTTGTACACCTTTATCAATTGCCAGGTACAGATCTCCTTTAAGTGAAGATATGCCCTTTTAAAATTAAGTTCGTACTTATTTTGCATTGTAATTAAACGCCAAAACGGAACAAGTCACATTTTTCAGTTTTTTGTTTTGACAATTTAAAACATTGCATAGGCGAGCTTATTTTCTTGGTTTTTTTTCAGGGATTCTGTAAATTTTAATTGGCGTTTTTCAAAAAATAAATGATAAAAAATTAACCGGTTAATTTTTGTAATAATTAAATTCAAGTATAAGAGAGAAAATTCTCTGTTATACTTGAATTTAATCATTACAGTCATTGTCGCATCCGGCTTTAAGGAAGACAGGAAATGAATTTTTCCAAAAGGTTAAAAAAGAAAAGGTTAATTTTTAATTAATTTTCAATCCAATTAACCGGTTTGCAAACCCTAGCTGTGTTTTGCAATAAATCGATTTTTAAAAAGATCACCGGCGTCATAATTAGCACGTTGAAAATGGTCGTCTACTTAAATTTTAACAAAACAAGACCTAGGAACATGGTTTAAAGTCGCAAAATCCATCGATGGGAGGAGAGTTTTCTTTTAATGTCCAATCAAGCTCATCATCTTAAAATATGGATGCGGTATTACACAGTCGTTTTGACGTCATTAAAAAATTTTTAAACGTGCCAAGGACCATGTTTTCTCAGCTCTTCGTTAGACAGCATTCGAAACAGTAGACGATTGGTACATTGTGGGAGGCTTTCAAGTGTTTCGCACGATTCTCTCTCAAATGATATTTTTTTATAAACCCCTTCCCATTGTTCAAGGAATTTTATTTCTCGTATGCCTGTAAAGAATCGAAAAATAATTTTTGATTAAAAGAAAAAGTGGAATGTCCTTTTTTTTCCCCCTACAGCATTAATGGAATTATTTTTTTAATTTTTTTTTTTTTTTTTTTTTCCAACAAACCTAAAAACTGCTTTAAGGCAGGGGGGGTGTAATTCTCTCAGTTGGGGTTATCGGTATAGGGATCAAAGAGGGAACCAGGGAGATGTTCAGTAAAAGAATACACCAAAGGCTAATCAGTAACCTTTTTTGAAAAGAACATTTCGATGATTTTTGATTATTGAAAAACTTTATATAAAATTTTATTGAAGAAGCATTTTTCTTGAACGAAGATTTTGATGATTCTTGATAAAATTTTATTGAAAAAGGGGCCACGTGGACTAATATCAGGACTTGAAGGATTTTGGGTGATCATTGTCAATGAACCAATGATGCCTTAACCAAAAATTCTAGACTTTGCCCTACGTGAGGATACGCCTTATATCCGCTGAATGTTTATTTTTTTTAAGCAATCTAATGATTTTTTTAATTTTCCAACAAACCTAAATTACTGCTTTTGAGGCAGGGGGGGTGTAATTCTCTCGGTTGGGGTTATCGGTATTGGATCACAAAGAGGGAACCGGGGAAATGTTCAGTAAAAGAATACACCAGAGGCACTCGAAGAGTGGACTTGAACCACCGACCTTCCGTTTTCATGACGGCTGCTCTACCACTGAGCTACCTCGGGCTCTGATGCATCTCGTACTGAACTGGGTTACATAAGGTGTTAGGTGAATAATGCGAAATCTTTCACATAAAGTAACTTGCTATATGCTAAGTATAAACATTACGATCAATTTCAAATTCACGGAAAAACTCTTTTTATATGCGATAAACGCGGTTCTCGATCCGAAATTAAATATTTTTAATTTTCCAACAAACCTAAATTACTGCTTTTGAGGCAGGGGGGGTGTAATTCTCTCTTCTTGGAAGCAAGCTGGGGGGAGGGGGAAGGTTGAAAGAATTCGAACCGAGTTCGTTTAATTCATTGAACTTTTTTGCACTCCAAAATAGGTTAGTCCGTCATTGTAACTCAGGTTTTAAAATTAAAAAAAAAAAAAAAAAATTAATTTCTTCTATTGCTTCTTGAATTTTTCTATTTCTGTTTTTCTGTTTTTCTTTATTTTTGAGCTTTTGTCAAATTAAAAATACAAGAAGTAAACCGAAAATTTGGAAAAATCTGGAAAATATTATTAAGTCAAAATATTTGGCAACTTAAAGTAGTTTACGAGTCCCCGTGCGTAGTAATTTAAATACTTTTTTTATCAAAAAATTGAGCCAAATTGTTCGGACGAATAAATAGATTCTTATTTATCATGTCCAGAACAGTTCTCATAGATGATTTAGGAAATTAATTAAAAATTCTGAAAATAAAATTTTTAATAATAAAGACACTCAAATGACTTCGATTTCGCTTTACAAGGCGGTGAAAAGTCGAAATTTTAGTAAATGTTTACAAACATGGCTCCATCTTCGCCAAAAAAGTTTCAATTTCCAAATATAAATCGAAATTTTTTTAATTTTCCAACAAACAACAAATCGATACAATAAATCGAAATATTTAACAATCCTTTAAAGGCGAGGTCGTTTTTTTTAAATAGAATCGTTGTAAGTACGAAGATCAATTCATTTCTAGTTTTTTTCGCAAATCGATCGAGTAGATTTTTTAAAATTTGTGAAAATATCCCACTTCCGGTGCCTGATTCCCATAAGAGCAATGCTTTGATCGGACTTTGAGAGGTAACTTTGACATTTAATTACATTAAAACTACATAAGCAGAAAATCTGAAAAAATTCCAGTTGATAGATTATGTCCTGAAGAATCAATAAGCGGAAAATAAAAAAATTCTATCGATATTCGATTGACTCGTAAACTACTTTAAGAACCATATTACCGCTTTTAAAAATCAGTTGAAAAGTGGTGGTAAGTCGAACAAAAGGCTTAGGTTCTATTCCAAAAAATTGAACTTTTTTTTTCTTTTTTTTCTCATGAAAAATGTTTGAAAAAGAGCCTACCCATATGCTAAATATAGTACAATTCAAGCATAAAATTAATATATTGCTTAGTTAAAAATTTTAATTATAAAAATTTATAAATAGTTATAAAATTTTAAAACTCACTTTTTCTTAGGGAATATCAGGCGGCCTCTTGGTGTCATTAATTAGCAACCTTTCGGGTAATCGCCCGAATTGCCCTTATGGCCAGTCCGCCCCTGCTAAAAATATTCATTGAAACTGAAATTTAACTAACATTTTGAACTATAGTATTGAGTGATAAGGGGGAAAATATCAGTCATTAGGTCATCAGCCTATTTTAATGCAGGAATATTCTCGTTCGCTCGTCTAGACATGAGAACTTCAATGTTTTTTTCAAAAAGTTTTTCTTCAGCCTATGTGGGTTAATTGAAATAGAAAATATATTATTTCGTTTAAATCGCCGATCGGTGCAGGCATTTTAAGGAAAAAATAACATCATCCGGTATTTTCTACATGAAAACTGGGTCTAACCGCACCGAAACTGTGCCAAAACTTTTGTTTTATATTCAGAGATACAAATCCTTGATTTTAAATGCATGAACAAGACACAATTGTTCTTATATTTCATAATTTTTAATTGTTTTCGAAATTAAGTTTTTTTTCGGGACACTAGTACAGAGCTCTAGGGGTGAAATTAATTGGGACTTATTTCAACAACAAAAAATAAGCAATGGCGTTTTATTTTTTTGATTGCGAAAACATTTTAAAAAATTGTCAAATTTTGAAACCGAGACCATAAAGTCTTTTTCGTACATTTCAAATATTAAATCTTTGCCTCTGAAACATAACAAAACCTTTTGGCTCGGTTTCGGTGGGATCCGATCTCATTTTCATTTGTAAAACACCGAATAGTACCAGACAATTGCATTTCCAAACGCCCTTGATGTTATCAGTTAAAAGTAATACCTAATACGGAATTTATATTAATAACAAATGAAAGATTAATCGGTCAATGTACTATATTTGCTAAAAAAAACCAACTTTTATTTTTCCATATTAAAAACTTTATTTTAAGATTATTTTAGTAATCGATTAAAGCCAAAAAAATTATTTCTTCTGTTTAATAATCAGATCTTCAAATATCTTAAATATTTGCAATTTTTTCAACAAAAAAAGAAAGCCGCTCTAGCAGGAATACCAACTTTTAAAATTCAAAATATAGTACAATGACGTCACAATTATATTGGCCGCTTTTTTGATTTTTTTCAAAACATCCGGTTTTTTTTAGAATTTTCAAAATATTTTTCTCTGAATCTGATTCATTGGACCTTCCTAATTTTCATTGAAATCATATTCTTATAAATGCAAAAACTCATTTTAACCAAAATATACCTCACTTACTACAACGCTTATCTTCCCTAGTGATATTTTTAAAAAAATCAAGTTTCAGAATGAAACGAATTTGAAAAGCCGGACTTTACCCATTTCTAGAATTCCGGGAAAAATCCCGAAGAGAAATATATCTTTAACTTTTTCTCTTTCAATTCAAGTAACTGCCTGATCAAGCAGAATAAATGTACTTTAAGTTAAACCTTTTTCGCTGCTGTTCTTAGCTCACTTAAATCTTCAATTTTTTTTCCCATTAAGAATTTATATACTTATCGATGATTTATATAAGCTGCTTCAGCTTTGGAAACCGGAAATATGATGGGCCTGGTTGTTTTTGAAGAGTTTTCAATTTGTGGAACTCTTAATTACTATATAAAGATTTAGAGATGACCTCTGTCATGCCTGATTTTTCATAAAAAAATATATTTTTGTCTTCCAGTTGGTTCAATATTTTTTTTTAAAAAATCTAAGCCAAAAAAGGATCGTTTTTTTTTTTTTTTTTTTATTTATTCACACCTGATTTGTCATGGCCTCATCGACATGAGCTGCCTATTTTAACGAAATAAAGTTTAATCACGAATCTGCATGTAATCATCAGCCTGGGATACCAGTGCGGTTGGCACTTCGATAAGTTAGTTACAATTTTTTTTTTTTTTTTTCAAAAAAAAAAAAGTCGGAAGTCTGGATATTAAAAATATAATCTTAAAATAATTTTTTTTTCTTTTTTCAGATCCAACCTATGTGCACTTACAAGCCTCAGTACTTCTGATTTCATCAACGACAAGAAAGGCCGCCACACTTGGAGATGATTGGATCCCTCAATCATCTTGATTATCGGTTTCTAATCAAAGGTAAAATGATTTCTTTTTTTATTTATTCACACCTAAATTTGTCATGGCCTCATCGACATGAGCTGCTTATTTTAACGAAATAAAGTTTAATCACGAATCTGCATGTAATCATCAGCCTGGGATACCAGTGCGGTTGGCACTTCGATAAGTTAGTTACAAAAGGATATGATGTACCGAAGGCATTGATGTCAAAAATGAGAAAAATCAAGTTCTCTCTACCTATTGGAATTTTTTATTTCGTTCGATATAATAGAAAATATTCTTTTGAAAATTTATAATACGACGTGAATAATTTCAAGCCAGAACTTGTCATTTGGTTTAAATGCCATTGCAGCTTAATTTTTTTTGGTAAATAAACGTTGCTTTTAACATGGACTTTGTTTTCCAAGACAGACTATGCGGAAATGGAACTCAAACCAATGACATGTATCATTTTAAATAAACGCTTTGCTTTAAAATATTCTCGAATAAATTCGTGGTTACCTCAATAACTAATGAGAATATGGAGTTGCAAATAAAAATGTGCTAAGTCCTTATACACGATTTCAATGATTTCCGGTTGCAGTTTCGCAGAAATTTTCATAAATTCTTTGAAAATTCTTTAAGATTTTTTTTCACTACCTTTAAGTCTGTCAAATATTGTATCCATAACTAAGTTGGTAATTTGTATGACCAGGCTCGTAAATAATAATTTTTTTAATAAATTGAAAATCTTTTTGTAAAAAAGTGATAAATTTTCTGTTATTTAAAAATAGTATATTGTTAACCTAGTGAGGAAAATGAACTTTCCCGTCGATGGTTTAAACGTGGGCGTGTAGCAGCGTAATAATTTTTTTTTTAAATTTCAGTTTGAAAATGCTCCTAGTAAACATAATCGTGCATTTGAACTCGTTAAAAATAAATTATCAATAAATTACAACAATATTTCCTGGCTTAAAATGAAAAAAAAATAAAATAAAATAAAATAAAATAAAAATTTTGTTAAAAGAGTTGATAAAGATTTTTGCTGAACGTATACCGAATATGTTGAACGGAAATCATGTTCAAAAAAATTTCCTCGCTCGCTACCCCCAAGTTTAAACCATCGACGGGAAAGTTCATTTTCCTCACTAGGTTAACA
Source organism: Liposcelis bostrychophila (assembly GCA_037577465.1). Lineage (NCBI taxonomy): Eukaryota > Metazoa > Arthropoda > Insecta > Psocodea > Liposcelididae > Liposcelis > Liposcelis bostrychophila. The sequence goes on from CM075212.1 coordinate 27,941,064, forward strand.
ATATACTATTTTTAAATAACAGAAAATTTATCACTTTTTTACAAAAAGATTTTCAATTTATTTATTTTTATGGGATTTTTCTTTAAAACTAAGAGTTCAGTCTAGTCCTTTTTCTTTTTTTTTGGAACACCCTAATTATAAAAAATTGTCTGCCTTATGTCGTAAGTTGAATACCGGTATTGTTATTTCGCTCCTAAAAAAACTTGAAAAATAATTTTCGAAGTATAGGATGTTAAAAAGAAAAATAGGCTCCTGCCTGGCTTTTTCTGCACTTAAAAAAGAGAGTTACTGGGTTTATAATTAAATAATATTCAATCTGTTATTTAATAGGTAATTTGTTTATTTTTTTTTTTTTTTTTTAAGACAGTACTTAAAAAAAAAATTGATAAAGATAAAGATTGATAAGAAATTTTCGCCGCTTGTTCAAAGCTGCTTCGTTAAAATCGTCTGTAAAAGTAAAAATCACTTTGGGATTGAATATTAATTTACACAAACCGAACTACGGAAGCCCTGAGCTGCAAGATCGTAGTGTCGTAGTGCTCGTTGTCCACACTCCACAGTCAAGTTGAAACTTGTTGTACTTAAGCTAATTTACTTTTTTGTGCACGATAAAAAATTTTACATTACTCATCGACGGAAAGAAGTACTTTCCGCTATAGAAAAACGGGAGGAAAATACGTTTTCCCGTTCAAGGTGGTATTTCCGGTATTGTTGCGGCAAATTTCCCTCACACCAGAAAACCAGATTGTTTTTAAACATAACCAAAAAAAAAAAAAAAAAAAAAAAAAATTAATAAATAAATAAATCCACATTTGACTACTTTTGAAAAGTAAATTCCTAAATTCATAAAAATTTGGCAAAAAAGAAGAAAAAAATAATTCTACAACAATAGAAATAGAAACTGTTCGTACACCACGAGTCTAATACCACGAGTCTAACAGGGTTAATACCCTTGCAACGTTGCCATCTCGATAAAAAAAAAATGGAATCTATTTGCCGCACGTCATTCATACCGGAAACGATGTTTCAAATCGATTTTTTTGTTGTTTTAAAACGCGATTTTTACAACAAAATGACGCCGTAGATTCGTAATGTAAAATATCTTGCTATTCTAGGGAGTCAAATGAATTTTCCCGTCGTTTTAAACGCTCGCTTCGCTCGCGTTTAAAACATCGACGGGAAAATTCATTTTCCTCCCTAGAGTAGTAATATACTATATTTGGAGGGTGTAATTTTCGAATTCAAAAGCGGTACAAAAAAGTCCTTTACTCCATAGATATTTGTTAGAAAAATTATAAATTAAAAAAAAAAAAAAAAATTTAACTTCTTTAACAGCCAATTTGAAATATAAATTATGTTCCTGGCGATTTTTATAAGCAAGTTCGTTGTGACCGATTTAAATCGTTTATCGGGAAATTTTCGCCGCTTGTTCAAAGCTGCTTCGTTAAAATCGTCTGTAAAAGTAAAAATCACTTTGGGATTGAATATTTATTTACACAAACCGAACTACGGAAGCCCTGAGCTGCAGGATCGTAGTGTCGTATTGCTCGTTGTCCATTGGCAGTGCCAAGTTTCAACTTGGCAACGAGCACTACGACACTACGATCTTGCCCCTCAGGGCTTCCGTAATAAGCACTTCCGCTTTAAAAGAATATTGTCTTTTCATGTAACCAAAATTCGAGCAGTGCATTTTTAACCGCCATCTTGTTCGAAATCGCTTTTTACATTTTTTACAGACAAAAATTCTTCGAATAAAAATCCTTCAAAAATTCTTCTGTTTATTAAAATTTTTGGTAATTTATATCCGTTGGACGTAGTGATTTCCAATGTCTTCTCTTGCGACAGTTCGTTCTTCGTTTTGTTTATTTTTGGTAATATATAAGGAAGGTTCTTCTTCTCGATTTCTTTCCCAATAGACAACAGACACATTTTGTGCTGAACATATTTTTTAAATAAACCTAGCATATAAAAATAGTAAATGCTATTTTTGCTGTCATGCGATGTTTAATTACCGAATAAAACAGAATAAAAATTTTAGCTGTTTGAATTGGCGCCGAAACGACCGTGACGTCACAGTTCACGATTTAGGTATGCTCCTAGGTGAGCTATCGGCGGCATGCCCATCGGAGCAAGAAGAGTTGTCGTACGAACAAATCCGTGTTAACCTTTGAGGACGAGCAGGTGCACTCGTGGTTTCGTTTTTTAAATAACCGCGCGCTTAAAAGTGAACAATGACGTCACACCAATGAGAAACGTTTTGGAGTGGGGTCACGTGACAAAAAGTTTTTACGACTTTATAATTTTTTTTTTCTTAATTTCTAAGAAAATTCCTACAGTAAAAATTGCCATTAGATGACCAGAAAACTTTGAACTTTTATTATTCACCATAATTAGCAATCATGTCTGTTGTCTATTTTTTTTACTGTCGGAATAGGATTAGGAAGAAGTCAGTGACATTTTTCCACTTTTCGAATCTGTCGATTTATTAATTGTCTGTACATAATTAACGATTACACTTTGTTGCGATCCCAAATATCAGTCGATATTTGTCCCCCTTGGGTATCGGCCGAAACCGCGGTTACCTTGAGCTCGTTGTCACCTGCGTTCCGAGCCTGCAGCTGACATCGAACTCGGGGTACCCTCAATCCAGTTAATGTGTGTCTGTGTTGAGTGCTATAAGCACATTTCCCTTTTCTAATCGGGTTACCACATTGTCCTCCTCCACCCCCAGTCCCTGTCACGCCTTCGGGTGGTACATTTGTCATAATGCTCGTGTCCGTAATATTCGTAGTGACGTTGCAAGACGAAACGATCTCCAAACGTTTTCCCACAGATTGGACATACAAATACATTATCCTTCCTGTTTCGAAGGAACTGTTCGGTGTGCCTCTTGAAGTCTCTCACAGAACGGAAGTAAATTCTGCAATGTTCGCAAAATATATCCAGTTCCTCGTTTCCGTGAAAAATATTTTGGTGATGAATCAAGTTTTTTTCATCTTTATAGCGAGTCGTGCATGATTGACAGTTAAAAGGCAAATGATTTTTCTCGTGAATCTTTAAAAATATTTTTGAGCCTTCCTGGTGCTTGCATTTCGAACATTCATACATCTTTTGTATCCGAGCTTCCCGTTCTTCTGGTCGGAGCTCTGGGTCGGGTCCAACCGATCTGGGAATTGCACCTCGAAGGCGATTTCTCATGTCGATCCGTAATGCAGCGTTTTGACTATACGGATGTACCCGGATCACGTGGTCGTTTATTAACCGTTGGATTCTACTCTTGAAAAAGCATCCGTGTTCTGGGCATTTTTTTACTCGGTGAGCTCTATCCAAATGATACATTATCCCGATCTTCGTACCGAAAATTCTGCTACAGCCGGCTTCGCATGGCCATTTTTCTTGGTTTGCCGGAGGGTTTTGTTTCACTTTTGACGTTTCTCCTAGAGAAATAAAAAATCAAACGATAAAATTTTTTTGTTCGAATAAAAAACTAGTTGCTAAAAATACTAGAAAGGTCTGCGTACCCTCCGAATCTGCTGTTGACACCACGGGGACGTTTTTTCCGGTCGTATGTTTTATTACGGACTGACGCATCTGTTGTGTCGCTTTTTTCGGGCGAAAATGTGAAGATCTGGAAGGTTCGACTTGTTTCACCTTTTCGGCAGGAGGACTTCCTTCCGAAGTTGTCAAGTATCCTGTAAATAATAGAGGGCAGGGGAACGTTCAAGTGTTTCGTAAGATTTTTAGGGGGGAGGGGGGGTCCGCATCAGATATCTTCGCCATAAGCTCAGTATGGCGAAATGTCTTACAACCGGGGGGGGGGGGGATGGGAGGGGGTCCAAAAACCCCAAAAAAAAGTCTTACGTAATACTTGAGCGTTCCCCAGTTAACGGTACGTAATACATACAAAGATACAATTCACCCTAGTTAGCGTAGGGATGGACCACAACACAAGAAATTCTTGTGTTGTATTGAATATTGCGTTGAAAGCAGACGATTTTCAACATAAAAACAATACGCAAGTGTAAACAAGATTTTACTTGAAAAACGCAACACAAGACAACACAAGACTTCAAGAATCGTCCTAGAAAAAAGAGCAGCTTTTTCTGAAAGTTGTAAGAAAAAAAAATTGCTTAGGACCGTACTGAGAAAAAGTCTCACCTGGTTAAAATGTAGAAAATGTCTCTTTTACTCAAAACAAATATAAATTTCGAATATTTATTAATTTTATAAACAAAAAAAGGAGACATTTGCACAGCTATATTGATTAAATAAAATTTTTATAGAATCACGGAGGCTTTTTTCGTTTAAAAATCAAAAATTTTCTGCTAGTTTACAGTTTTCATCATTTTTTTAAAAACACAAGACAAGCCAACATATTGTGTTGTTTTTAACAATTCAAGAAAAAAAAACACGATCAGATTGAGAAAGTTTCTTGTTTCTCGTGTTGTCTTGTGTTGCGTCCATCCCTAAGTTAGCGTTCCCGACCATTTTTCCTAATCCGTTTTTTCCAAAAAAAAAAAAAAAAAATAAATTCCTAACCCATTTTTCCTAAAAGGTTATGTTTCCTAAAAAATTAAAAATTAGAAGAAAAAAATAGTTAATAAAAAAATTTTAGGACCCAAAATTTTTTTATGAACTATTTTTTTCTTCTAATTTTTAATTTTCCTAAAATTTTTTGATTCGTAATTTCCTGAAATGAGTATTTCTCCTGATTTTTGGAACCCCTAAAATTTTTGTAATAATTTACAAGGCAAAGCTGCGAATTTCATTTTTTCTTTTTATTCAATAAATTACTATAAAAATCTACTGTGTAAAAGGATTTAGGGATTCAAAGGATAAGTAAAAATATTCGTTTTAGGAAATTTTATTTTAGGAACCAAAAATTTCTAGGAAAATTAAAAATTAAGGAATAATACCTCTCAAACTCAGGACAGGACCTAAAAGTTCCAAATCGATTTAGCCTATGAGTTTACGATCTTGTTTAGCTTATGAGTTTCTCATAAGCTAAACATGGTTCCCTACCATTTTTCCTTGTCTATTTTTCCTAAAAACCGAATTTTTTAAAATTAATTTTCCTAAAAATAGATTTCGTAATTTAATTTTCCTGAAGTAGTACCTAATATTTCTAAATACTATTTTTCCCAAAGTTTTTTTTTTTCCTAATCTGTTCCTAAAGGTTGAACTTCCTAAAACTAATTTTCCTAAAAGAAATTTCCTGATTTAGATTTTCTAAAGTAATATTTGTAATGCCTTTTATAAGATTTTTTTTCCTAAAAAGTATAATTTTTCCAAACCTAAAGCTGATGGGAAAAGTTTTGATTATTTCAGAACGACATGCCGCAATACTACTTCATAAATTTTTTTGTTTTTTGAGTCTTATTTATTTTTGAAACAGAAATATACTTTTTAATACTTGAAATTAATTTTTAAATCAATCCCCCCCCCCCCCCCCCCCCCCCCCCCAAAAAAAAAAATATATATATATATAGGCTTAAAATTTCAACGGCATTAGAAATACTATTTTTAAAATTTTTTTTTTTTTTTTTTTTTTGTATAAGTTTTAGGAAATTAAATTAGGAAAAATGGCCGGGAGCGGCTAAACATATGAAGCCGGAATCTTTCGAAGTGGAGTGTTTGGAACGGTTTTGTTTTAAGGTCGCAGGCTATCATATTTTGATTTACAACACGTCTTTTTGGCATTTCCAGTTTCAAAAAAAAAAAAAAGTTCATTAATTTTTAAGTATTAAAAAGTAGTAAAAAGTGGTAGGTCGGAAGGTGTCGAGTTTACGCCTGACGTTAAAACGTAGGTTTCATTGACCCTACATTTTTAAATTAAAAGTATCTCTCTTGTTTTATAAAGAAATTAGTTCCCTTATTTTAAAAAAAGAGAAAAAAAAAAGTACCTGAAGAAGACGAAGACGGTCCAGCTAACCAAGACTGAACCAATCCTGATGATCCAGACGAAGTCGATGACAAAGTCCCATGACCTTGATCAAGCTGAGATAGGGAAGACTGAGACGATGACTGAGGCATTGTCGAAAATACTCCCGAATTTGAGGTAGATTGGGTGTAGTCAGTGTCATCTAAAAGACATACATCTAGGGCAGAAAAAAAAATAATAAATAAATGAATAAATAAATAAATTATATGGCTGTGGATAAACCAGTCTATACTCCCACGAAAAAGAGATGCCCGAATTATATAAAAATCATGTATAAATTATTTTTATTACATAAAAAATGCACAAATTACGTATAAAGAACGTAACTTTTTGTGCAGGAAATTTTTTTTTCATCCTCCAATACATATTTTTATGCATAAATTAAGCAAAAATTATGCATATCCAGATTTTTGTGCTTAAATAAATTATGCAAAAATCATTCTTATTCAAACGTTGGTTCTTTAAAAAAAAAAAAAAAACATGAACAATAGCAAAAATTATGCATATCCATATTTTTGTATTTATGCAAAAATTATAAATTTTTTATATAACTTTTTGCATATGTATTTGGCAAAGATTTTATACTTTTTTCGCATCACTTGGGTGTGCCCAATGTTATCAGCCCACATTTTGCTGTTTTACAAATTTGAAATAAGTTTTTGATATGTTTCTTACCCTTTTTCTCTGTATCTGATTCAGTTTCCTCAAAAACTGGGTTCAATCGACAACGTTCCAAAAGACGTTTTTTCGACATCCTAAGTTGAGAAAATATGCAACAAGTTTTTAATAAAAATAAACATTAATTTTTCTTTGTAGAACGGTAACAGTTATCAAATAAATCTATATAAGGCCGAGTGTATCTCACGCTAAACTGAGAACTTTTCCCGATATGAACTGTACTTTAACCACTGGTGTAAAGCTGAAAAATTTTCAAAAATCGAATTTTTGTATTTTTAAAGTAACGAAATATTTAGTTTCCGTCTCTATGCGTTTGGCTTTTAAAGAGTGAAAAAAAATTTGAGATTGTGAAACACACAATCAAGGACTTGGTTCTGTTAATTAAGCTACGTTTTCATTCACTTAGCTTATGAGAAATATTACTCGGTTAATAATAATGCAGTTAGATTTATTTTATTTATTTTTCTTATGTCTGCCCCGAAAGCGAAAATGACTTATCACAAATTCCGGAATGTGAGATAACCATTTTCGCTGACATAAGTGCAGAAAGCAAGAGCGATATCTACTTGTATATACGAAAAACCGAGATAAAAAAAAAAGGGAAAAAAATATATTTCCGGTTTGTTAATTTTTTTATTAAAAAATTACGGTTTTATTAAAAAATCCGGCTACCGTTCGGATATATGCATACATATTTAGACCGAAAGTTATGCAGTTCTTTTTCTTAGTGTCCGATATTCATATATCAAATTTGGGATCAATTGGGCTCGAATTGAATTCTTCACAAAAAATGTGGACGGACGGACATACGTAAATAGCTTCGGTTTGAAAAGACCCAGGCAAAGAGCCGTTCGTTTTGCTGTTCGTTCAATATTAACGGAGGCACCCTAAATTCAGAACCAAACCTAATATTCGATTTCATGGAAGAGTATAAAAAAAAAAAGATTTTTATTAAAAATAGTATATTTTAATTATTTGGTAAATAAATTTAGGCATTTAAGGTATTAGTTCGTTTACATCACCAGCCGGAAAGCCGGACGGTCTAGACATTTTAACGATAAAAAATAAATTTAAATCCGGTATTATAAGCTTATACATAGAAACTAGGGTGTCCCTTATGTTTCGAATTTTTGAATTTCATATGCCTAACCCCCTCAAAGTTTTCTTTTTGGACTGTTAATGAACGCTGATTTTTTTCAGATTTTTAAAATGTGGAAAGTGTGCCTCGGGCCTTTAATTTTGAAAAATTCCCATAAAAACCCAAAAATCTAAGTTATTGTGTTAAAAATAAAAATAGGCAAAGAAGTAGCGTAAAAACGACAAAACATGTTAAGTCCTTAATTTTGCTATTATTTTGACCTCTAGCTCAAAAAATTAAGCAGTTATAAAAAAATCGGACTTCAGAGTTCAGATTCGTGATCTACGCAAAATTTCCTGTAAAAAAACAAGTGTTTCCCCCCCCCCCCCCCCCAAAAAAAAAAAAAAAAAAAAATGAACTTTTTGGTTCTTTTGGGAATTTTTCAAAACTGAAAGCCTATGAGGGCACACTTTCTCGTCATTTTAAAAATCTGAAAAAATTCAGCGTTTATTAGCACTTCAAAAAGAAAACTTTGAAAGGGTTAGACATATGAAACTATTTCAACAACAGAAAATAAACAAATGGTATTTAGTTTTATTTTTTTATTGCAAAAACATTTTAAAAAATTATCAAAAGGAACCATACCTGTGCGATCCGATTTCATTTGGATTTATAATAAAAAACCGAATTTTCGAAAGCAAAATAAATATTTTTTTTTTATCGATATAATTTTCTACTGTCCGGCCGACCTGTCGGATGATGTGAACAAACGAATACCTTTACCAAAAAATTAACATGTTCTTTTCCGTGATTTTTTTTTTTTTTTTTTTTTTTTCTCTCCGGAAACGTAAAATTGTAAACATAGTTAAAATTTTCCGTGCCCGCTCCATTAATTTTCGAACGTTTGGAGGAATAGCACTACTGGATGGCCTCTTTTTTCAAAATTGAATAAAGAAATAAAAATAAAAATAAAGTTTGACTGTTCATGTCCCGAAATTTTTTTTTTTTGCTTTCAGCTTTCGGGTTAAAGTGAGACTGTTGCACCTCAAATGCAGAATTGCTCCATTTTTTATTATGATAAGACCTTATTTTTATATGATTTTAAATGTTTTTTGATGAAATTCATGATGCAGTAATATCAGTTTGTAATTTTATTCCCCTCTTTAGTAGTTTTTAATCATTAATCCCTCCATTGATACAGGAATAAAAACCAACAAAAATTCGAATATTTAATCGTGTGACTAATGATTTTTTTTTTACTATATTTCTTTCGTTTAGTTTTGGTTAGAGTCCAATTAAAGTGTTAAAAACAAAAATTGGCCTAACGCTTTTGCTAGAACTACGTCCTTTCCTAGAACATAATTTTAAAATAATTTTATTTACTCGTTTATTTATTTATTTATTTTTTGTTGCAGATTCACGATTCTATTTTGGTAAAGTCATGTGAAGAGAATTTTTCTTCTAAATCCTGGAAGCTTAAACCAGCCTGAAAGTCCATCTTCATTTAAAGGTAAGGTCATTTTTATTTATTTAGGAACATGCATATATTCCTGATCCATTCGTTCATTCCTAAACCTTCCCAATCGTTTACATTTATTTTTAAAAAAATGAAAGTAGTTTTTTTTTTTTTTTTTTTTTTTAAAGCAATCTTACGATAGTTTTCGATAAACTATTGATTGTTTACAAGAAAAAAAACTTGGAAGCAAATTAGGGGAAAAAAAGGGGACTAAAAAGTTCGAACCGAGTTCGTTGAACTCAGTGAACTCTTTTGCACTCCCAAATAAGTTATTCACCTCTGTAACTCATGTTTTAAAACTGCCAATTTTTTTTTAAAACACAAAAATCCCTTATTTTATATTAACTCATTTCTAATAATTTCACTTTTTTAATAATTTAAAAAAGGTTCTACCGGTGAATTTGAGGATTTTATCTGATCGTCTTCTGCAACTTACAAATGGGAGAATTTAATTTAAATCGAATAAATTCTCCACAATTTTTTTTCTACATGAAATTTTGATATCTTTATCATTTATGGTGCTTAAAAAAAGTCCCCAAGTTTATAAACAAAACACCAGCATGTTTACAATTTTTGAAAATTATTTTTTTTAAGAGATTAAAAATTATTTTAATTAATAATAATAAAAGGAGGATTTTCAAGTATCAAAATTTGTAGAGAATGTTAAAAAGAATATTCCCATATTTTTAAAAAACTTGTTCGATTTCAGTTAAATTTTTCAAGGCGGAAAAAACCTTCTCTTAAAATATAAAAAAAGTTGCGCCCATGTTTTAAGTCGCAGAAGAGCGATCAACAAAAATCTTAGGTAGAACCTCTTTAATAAGCGATTTTTGTGTTATGATGAGAAGAAAAAATGGCTAAAAATATTCATTGCAACTTATTCATTGCAATTCATTGCAATTTATATTTACCGAACATAACGAACATGTTGAACTATGGTAATAAATATGAAGGAAAAAAAAAAAAACCGGTCATTAAATCATCAGCCAAACATGCAAAATATGTTTTTGTTTTTTTCTCAGATAATTTAATTTAAAAAAAAAAAGTTTAACTCGCTCTTTTGCCAATTAATTTGTTAATATTTTTGTAATGATTGTTTATTTTCTTCATAAACTCGTACCGACCACCGAATTACAGGCATTTTTTGACGTGACCATGACCAATTAACTGAATTGAATTCATGAAATAAGACCGTTGAGCTTGAATCCCCTTAAGGTTTACAAGCCTTGTTTTTTTTTTTTTTTTTTTTAATAATAGAAAAAATAAGCAAGTAACATAAAATAAATATTTTACTAAAATACTGGCCGTAGCATTTAATACTGGTATCAGGCATCAAACTAGTCACTTTTTTCCCCAAGTCACTAAAAGTCACTTTTTTTGATAAATTGGTGGATTTCAAAAAATTTCCGCATTAAAAAATTTCTATACAACATTCGAATTGCTTAAGGAAAGGTTTTTTCACTAAAACGCAATCTTTAAAAATAATTTTATGTAATGTTGTAATGAAGATTCTCTACCATTTTTCCTAAAAAAAAAAAAAAAAAAAAAAAAAAAAAATTCCTAATCCATTTTTTCTAAAAATTGTTTTCCTCACTATTTTTTTTCTAATCTTTAATTTTCCTAAAATTTTTTGATTCCTGAAATATAATTTCTTAAAATCCCTAAAATAAAATTTCCTAAAACCCCTTTAGGGATTTAAAAAATTAGGACAAATATTCATTTTAGGAAATTTTATTTGAGGATTAAAAAATTTTATGAAAGTTGAAAATTAGGAAAAAATGGTTAGGCGAAAACTTTTAGGAACCAAAATTTTTAGGAAAAATTCATAAAAATAATAAAGAATGTAATTACTCACGTCTAATACGTTAAAAAAATTTTGGATATATTTATTTCAAGTCATTAAATTCCTTCCGTCAGGTCACTGAAAGTCACTTATCTGAACCATTTTTGGTCCCTATAAAGTCACTAATTTTCTGGGCGAAATGGGTTCGATGCCTGCGGTATGCTTATTTCAAATTATTTATTTATTTTGTAATAAATTAAAGCATGAGTTAGAAATCGCCACTTGTGGATTAACCCGAGACCAAATCTGCGATTTCCATTCTTATTCCGATTTCAATTCCGAAGCATAAAAAAAAAAAAAAAAAAAAAAAAAAAAAAAAAAAAAAAAAAAAAAAAAAAAATGCGATTTCGATTTTAACCAAAAATATTTTAACGATGCCGATTTTGATTTAAACCAAAATAATTGATTAACTGTAGGCCTAATAACGCTATTTTCGTGCTTTTTATGTCAGCCTGAATCGAAATTATTTTTTTTTTTTTGGATGCTGATGCAGATTTCGATTCTGATTCCTTCCAAAAAAAAAAAACACGGATTTCAATTCCGATTCCGATTACTTTTGAAGTAGAAAATTCCGATTTCGAGTCCGATGAAAATCTAATCGGAGTTGCAGCCTTGGATTAAACAGTTTTTCAAATCAGTATTTGAATTTCTTTTTGTAAAGAAAAAAAAATATTAAATTTTAAATAAGTTTGATTTTTTGAAGATTTTTAAAATTCTCTGGCTATTAGGAGTCTAAAAGAAATTCCGAGCGAAAAATAATTTAGCATTCAGCATCATTATAATCATATTCTCCCCTCGAATTAATCGAAGTACCGGATTAACCCATAAATTGACGTACGACCATTTATGGAAATGGATGTAAAAAAAAAAAAAAAAAAAAAATAAATAAATAAATAAGTAAATTGTATGAAGACCATAGTAAGAAAAAGAAAATATCTGTGGCATTTGGTATTTTAATATTTCATCCATTGTACAAAAACAAGGGGTTAAACCGGTCATTGACCGGCCATGCTTAAGTAGTTGTGAAAACAACCCTTATTGTGTAGGGGCGTGACTACCTTCTGCTGCACGACTCCGCCCACCCCTCTATGCCAGTTCATTATAAAACCAGAAGTCTCGGCCATGTTAGGGTAGTTCTCTCGCTGCATTCGCGTTGATCGGATCGGGAATAGAGTAAGATTTATTATTTTTGGTGATTTTTTTTTTTTTTTTTTTTTTTTAAGTCGTAAATTAAAATATTAAACGGGGCTACAGCATTCGGTTTTTAAAGTAATTTGTTTTTATAACGTGGTATTTTTACGGAACATTTACATTTGTGCGTGTACGGTTTTTAATAATTTTTATTTGGTAAGAGAACTCTTACATTTTGAAGGATGCAGCATTACCGAATATCGATTTTTTAAATAAAGTTATGGCCGAATCGGGTAAATAAAAACAGATCATTAAAAGTAATAGTCGGATAATGCCAACGTAACTGAATTTTGTTGCCGCAGTTGTGACGTTTTTTTTAAAACTTGAAACGGGAGGCAGTTATTTTTTTCTTACCACAAATTGCAGATATTTCGCTATTAAAACAATTTGGATTCTTTTTTGATGCTAAACACTTTGGAAAAAATTTTCAATGATACATACTTCGTAAAGTTAATATTACTTTCAGAATTTACCATAGTATTTTATGCCTGAAATTATTTCCTTTTTTATAAAAAATAAATAGGCTATTTTCTGAATTTCTCATAATCTGAATTCCACACAAAAAGAAGAAAAAAGTTTTGAATATTTTGGAATTCGGATTTGACCCCCAGGTGTTTGAATCACCTGTTTTTTCATCCGCTCAAAACAATAACAAGCGGTCATTCACCGGTCATGCAACTTTGAGTATTTTCAAAACAACCCTTACGGATGCAAATTGGCTTAGTCGCCCCTCCCATTTTATTCTCGCCCTAATTGTTTGCATTATGAGGGCATTATTTTTATTTAGTTCTCTTTCTGTACTTGTGGTGGGAAGTGAGCGGGGGTGGTGTGGCGAACAGATTTTAATCGGAGTTAGAATCAGGTTCGATTAGTGGAAATTAATCGGAATCGCGAAAATTTTTTGCGTAATTTAGAATCGGAATCCGAATAAGATTCGAATGTTGAGGATAAACTTATCGGAGTCTGCGTCGGCATCGCGTTTGTAAAATCATCGAGCATTACTGGAATCGGAATGGGAGTCAGCACGTCATCTCTGGTAGTAAGTTGTAGAATAAGGTTTAAGTCAATATTTTTTTTTTAACGAAGAACTTCGTTAAAAACAAAGTATACAAGATTTTTTTACGTCCTTATGGGGGAGTCATACTTAAGTGTGTAACCTTTTCTTAATTTTTATAAACAATCTTCATCGTAATTTTTAAAGCAGGATCATAACTAATCTTCTTCATGGCAATTTTTAAAAAATAACAATGAAAATTTGTCGATATGCCCCGAAATAGGGGACTTAGCGATTTTGTTAAAATGAGGGCTTTTGAGAAAAAAATAAACTTTTCATTAATAACTACTTAAAAACTTTTAATAACTAATTATTTTTCATTACTTTTTCTTTACAAAATTAGGCTAAATGTCCAAGAATAGAAACTTGAGAGATTTTTCGTTTCCCACGAAAAATTTTAATTATAAGCAAAAATTATCTACATGTGCAAGCTAAGAATATTTATTAACTGTTTTTTTTTTACTTTTTAACACCGTTACCAAAAATTTTTGGAACTATTTTTGATGTAGTAATACGTCGTTGGGCTCGGTCCTGGGGGAATTTTTTAAAATTTTTTCATTTTTAAAACTGTAAAAGAGATCAAAAACATATTTGCTTGTTCCTGTTCGGGATTTGAAAATTTTATTAATTAAAATTTACGGTGTGAGCTGTATAACGAAGTTCTTCGCAAGCCTTAAGGTTATGGTTACTCTATAACTGTCTACAATTTTTTTTTTGTTTGGTTTCGTTTGTATGGTAATAACAAAAAATTTCCGTCCTCAGTCGTGGGACTTTTTGATACATGTAATTAATTGGCAAAAGTTATATTTAACGGCATTAAAAGAGCTTGAAACAAAGGTTTGCAATTTATTTTTTTAAATGTCGGGTCTTTGAAAATTTTTACATATTTATTACTATTATTCAACATGTTCGATTATTTTAGTGGCTTCTTTCATTTTGGGTTTGATCGTCCGATGTTTTAAAATCTATGTTTTCTGGCTGTGTTTGCTGCTAGCTTATATTTTCCATCATTAAATTACTCCCCCTTCCCCCAATCTTAAGAAAAACCAAAACGAATTTTTGTCTCTTCAAATTTACAAAAAAAAAAAAAAAAAAAAAGAGCGAAATAACTAAAGCTTCAGATTTTGGAAGTTGATATCTTCTACCAGTTTGTATTCACGTGTGTAGAAAAATATAATTTGTAAACGCTAATTTTAATAAACAGTAATTGCGAATTAATGCACATTTGATATGTTCCGGATTATTCAGAAACGCTTTTAATTGTTCGTCTTCGTTCCTAACTGGTTCTTCGCCCTGAGCTTTTTGTCTGAAAAATATTAAAAACAGCTAGTTTTACTCTAGAATTTGTAAAAATTAATATGTAAATATGATTTTCTTACTTGAAATTCATAATGTCATTTTTAAAAATGTCTTGGTCAAGAAAATTTAAATTTTTTGTTTCCTCGCTATTCCATTAGTGATCGTACACATGGAGTAAGGGCCGCCAATGTCTAATTTTTGGGTTTGCTGATGTAAAACTTTTCTTTTCATTCTTCGGACGTCTACTTTGATAAAGAGGGTTACTCATTTTCAAATCGATTGCCCTTTTTTCCATTTTGCCGCTCGCTACTAGGTGTTCGACAAATTTTTCAAAGGTCCCACTTTGGAACAAAAGGAAACAGTCCAACCGACCAATTCACAGGAGATTTTAACAAAAAAAAATTTTTTTAAGGCTATCTAACACGATCAAGTTGATCCGATTATGTCGGAAAAGACGCTAATGTCTTTTTACCGGTCTTTACAGCACCATATTCTTATTCTTCTCCAGGCAAGACAATGGATTTCGAATGTCTCTTTTTCTGACTGTTACCAAAAAGCTGTTTTTCTTCGGCTTCCTTCATTTGCTTCTCGACTTCTCCCTTCGTATCTAATGAAGACATGTCCTCAGCTCTTTCCAAGCTAAATTTAGCTACCTCATAGCTGTCTAATATAATAAATATCTTTTTTTAAAAGGACTCTAGGAAAAGAAAAGAAATGAAATGAAATCGTGTACTTACTGTAATGGTGCAATACTCTGCTATTGATTGTTTGCCAAGTTAACTTCCGGGCATCTCTTTTTTTCACCATAGCCTCACTTGCTACTCGTGGATAAAAACAAGTAACTTCATTGGGTAGGCACCAGTTTGGGAGGAAAAGAAAACAAGGTTAATTAATTTGTCTTAAACAATTCTCACGGGATTATTCACGGGAGTTGCATTTAGACCTAAAACCCCGATTTAAAAACTTTATCCAAGGATTTCTCCGACAAAAAACGATTTTATAAAAAGTTTCATGCGATTGTAAGCTCAATGAAACACGCAATAGGACGGAAATTTGTCCCAAACAATTCTCACGGGGTCGTCACTGGATTTTCATTTTGCACCTAAAGCTCCCCGTTTTAAAAATTTTTCCAAAGATTTCCCCGTCGAAAAACAATTGTAAAAAAAAAAGTTTCATACGATTGTAAGCTCAATTAAACGAACAATACGGGAAAAATTCGCCTAAAACCATTCTCACGGGATTTTTATTTAGACCTAGGAACTCCCTATTCCAAAAAGGATGAGGGTCATCGATATTAAAGTGTTATGTCTCCTAATGTCTTTTCTTCTTTACGCGATTTCTCTCCGGCATCGATGTTTGTGATTGGAGATTTTTCCTTGTTCGCAGCTGAGGTTTTTACAAGCTCGTATTTTCCCGGGAATGGCTGATGAGCGGAGGAGGCTTTCTGGTCGGTGTTTTCAAGTTTTGTGCCTTTTTTTTTTTTAATGCCCAAGCACTTCTTGCAAAAATAATGAAGAGCACTTGGTTCTTCCGACAGCCCTTCGCATTCGTAATGATAGAAGCAGCAACACCTCTCGCACATAATGACTTTTTCCGAAGACGTTTTGCATCTGTTGCTTTTTGCCCCTACCGAAAAAGTGATTCAAAGTTGATACACAAACTGTTGATTCACAATAAGTCACATTTGCCCCTCTGGTGAATTTGTGTGAATTATCAGTTTTTACATGGGTTGAATCACATTGATTCACTTTCAATCACAGAAGTCTATTTCGAATTATTTTGACTCATTGGAAGGGAATAGAAAAATAATTCTTGGACCATTTTGATTCAGACAGTGACTCACGTTCAACCTCTATTCCGTCTATATTTATTGCAATATTCCGTATATATTTCACTGTAAAACAACGTGGCTTAATGCCCAACAGGATTAATTTAATCTAATTTTTTAATTTACATTTAATTTAATTTAATTCTCAACAAGAAATTCACTGGAGTGTCTTCATGACTCGTGGAGGGCGTTTGGCAACCATGGCTTGCAGCAGTTTGTCTTTGATTCCGCTTCTGTATCGTAATACATTATCTTTGCTTCCATGAGTTAATCTGAGCGCTGTTTCTGAATGTTCCAAGATTACGGAAGCATGCAAGCAGACGTAAATTCCGCAATTTTTAGAGTCCTTTTGTTGTGGCAAGTCGTCTGAGGCGATGAATTGCCACTCGTCACTCTCAAAATCTTCCGCATAATACAGCCAGTAAATACTGTACAGTAGTCTTCTGATTGGTGTTTCAGGCCGATCAAGCTGTTTAAATAAAGCATTATTTTTGACTTTCTCAAAACTACCACCATTGTGCGGTGAGACTGGTACACCAATGGGAAAAATACTACGTCTTTCAATGGTACTTCGTTTTCAATAAACTGTTTGCTGGCAAGTAAAATTTTACTTTTGCACTCCGATTGTTTGTTTGGATCCCTTTTAGTGAATTCGGACGTCATATGCAGGAAAAGATTGCCTAAGCTGTAAATGAAATACACGTGCCTTTTCATTCTTCTACAACTCGTAATAATCGTTGTCCGAGCGTGTTTGGCACTTCAGGCTGTTGAGAATATGTCGATCCAGGGTGTCCAGAGTGTAGCATATGATGCTGTAAAGTATAGCTCGATCCCAACTGTCCTAAATATGGCAGTCCAGAATGTCCTGTATGCGGCATGAACTGTCCTTTATGCTGCCCTGAGTGTGGCTTAGCTGGTGGCTGTACAGCGTACCTGTCCTCTGTGGACCCTGTCTGTCCAGGATTTGATACTAGCTGTTGAGGTGTTGTCTATATAGAAGTAAATAAAAAACAGCGTTAATGTTTTCATTATTATGCCAATGAAGGCACTTTCTGATTGGGTATTCAATTTTATCAGAGGTGGCGGTCCTTAATAATTTAAAATATTCGCGGTGTCTCTTAAATTCTCTTAGTGTTTTGAACTCATCATCACAATCCTTGCAATAAATGCATAGGTTTCCACCACTTGTATGAAAGATGGATTTATCATGGTTGTCTAATCCTTTTGCGTTTTTGTAGAAAGTTGTACATGATTCACATTTAAAACTTTGAATGCTTTTTTCTGTGAATCCTCAATAGCATGTTAGAAGTCTTTTGCTCACTGTATTCCGAACATAGGTTGGTCTCTCCATTGGTCGGCTGTCCTTGTTTAGGTGGAAGATTAGTTTGAATGAAATTTTGAATCAGCAGGCTGGTGATTTGGGTTTGGAAAGTGATTTCGAATCGCATTCGCAGCTCCTACACTGTTTGGATGTTTTTAAATGATATGGTCGTGGAATACAGCCATCGACTCTTGCCATGAAAGTGGTTCTGGGCTTGTGATTTTTACATTTTTGTCGCAATCCACAACATTCGTCTCTTCATTAGAATCTGTATCTGCAAATAAAACAGTAATGTATACATGAATTTCCGTTGCTTGTATGAAGGATGGATTATAATCATCTAATCACAATCGTCAATCATCTTCACAAATCGGACATATTTGCTTTCCCTTTTAATCATTACAAGTTCGCAGTGCCTCTTAAATTCTCTCAGTGTTTTGAACTCATCATCACAATGCTTTACAATAAATGCATAGCTTTCCACCACTTGTATGAAAGATGGATCTATTATGGTTATCTGATCCTTTTGCGCTTTTGTAGAAAGTTCTACATGGTTCACATTTAAAACTTGAATGCATTTTTTTGTGAATCCCCAATAGCATTTTAGAAGTCTTCTGGTCATCGCATTCCAAACTTTCATGAGTTCTTTTCTTTGTCGGTTGTCCTTGTGAAACCTACAGGCTATATTTAAAAATAAAGATAAAAAAGAAAATTGAGCTCAAGCACTTTGCAGGA
This sequence comes from Liposcelis bostrychophila, assembly GCA_037577465.1. Classification (NCBI taxonomy): domain Eukaryota; kingdom Metazoa; phylum Arthropoda; class Insecta; order Psocodea; family Liposcelididae; genus Liposcelis; species Liposcelis bostrychophila. The sequence continues at coordinate 27,959,548 of CM075212.1, forward strand.
TTTGTTGTTGGCGGAAAAAATTTTATTCCGTAGAAGTACAGTTACAACTGAGATTTTATATCTCCGTCCAGCACACCTCATCATTTACTCTCATTAAATAATCCGAAAACACTGCTGGACATAATGTGACAGGGAACGGTTCCGAGACTAAGAGGAATACCGAGGCCGAGACCTGCTTTCGAGACCGATACGATACGAGACGGTCTCGTCTCGGTCTCGTTTATGATATCGGAAAAAGTGAGTCTCGTATTGTAATGTTCATCTGGATCTCATTAAATTCTCGGTATCACAAGGTATCGTTTTCAGCGCGGTATCGTCTCGGAAAGAGCAGGTCTCGCAGAGCCCTAGTTTTTGCAGAGTAAGTTTGACGCTACTTCTTGAATGGTGTCTGAACTGTTTGGATAAGGTGGAGCGCCATGTTTAACAGAAACCGAATTCTTGTATTGTCAGTCGATCTCAATACTTGATTTTTAGATTACGGAAGGAGAATTTTTTGTTTTCGAATGGAAATTGGAAAAATTTCTGGGTTTATTAATATTATCATTGTTTCATATTTCTGGAATTGGTTGGTTTAAGAAATTTAAAGCTAGCAGAAAAGTTAGAAGTGGCAGAATTTTCAGAAATTAAAGCATTGCATTTTTACGTTCTAAAATTCCTCCAAAATGGAGCAGAAGCTGAAGCAGTGCAAATTCTTTGACGTTGACGTATTTTTTTTTACTTTTCCAGGCAAGAATCTTGCTTTTTAATTTTTTTTTTTTTTTTGGACCTTCAACATTTCTTGATACTAATTGTCATGCCACACTAGAGGGGATGTCATAAAGACTGGAACTGTTTGCGCACCTTAAAAAAATTAAAACGAAAAGGAACCTTCCAGAATCTCGCACCAGAAAAAAAAAAGATAATCATATAATTAAATTAGCTATAATAAGACCAAAAAGAATCCTTGAAAATGGAAAAAAAAAAGTTTGCAAAGATTCGTTAAATTGCTTGTGCAAAAAAAACGAAAAACCGCTGTGCGAAGAGCCCAAAATGCCCCTAAGCAAAATTATAATGTGCAAAACGGCCGCATTCTGTGCAATTTTATCTTTTACTGTTTGCACACTTTATAAAAAGTAAAACAAAAAAGAACCTTGCGGAATTTATCTAAATCATACCGACTGTAAATTACCAAACGGCCCGAACAACCCCAAACGAAAAGTATATTATTCAAAAAAAAAAAAAATAATAAAAAAATGCACTAATACATTAAAAAAAAATACCTTGTTGAAAAGCTTTTTTACAACGGATTCCTTAGGTGAATAATAACAGTTTAATATTTGAAATATTAGTTCACAATAAATAGTAATCCACAAGTAAATATACGCCAAAAAAAAAAAAAAAGTTTAACTAATTTAGACAAGTATGCGCACAAACACAAAAAACGTAAAACGCAATTTTATCTTTTACCGCACACCTTAAAGCAAAAAGTCAAATATTTAAAATTCTTTTAAGAACTTTTAATAATAAACCGGAAAAATTAATCTTAGAGTGAAGTTCTAATAATTCGGACAAATCATACAATAAATATTTAAAAAACAAAACGAGAAACACAAACATAAATATTTTAAAAAGCGAGATTTATGCACAAACGCGTAATTTATCTTAAGAATGTAAATCGAAAGATCTTGATTATAATTTTTTGCTTTTGTGTGAGTAAGTTTACCATATGCTCGAATGTGGAAATTTATTCGCATTGCTCGGATTATGTTTCCAGAAAAAAATTGCACCTACATTCACAAATTTTAAATCCCGTCTGATGATTGTAAATGTGTCAGCCAGAAATCTGGAAGAGGTAAAATTCAAAAATCCATTTTCCGGCCGATTTCGAAAATTTACCGGTGGCAGCCCTTGAAAATTTTGAAAATATTCTCTAGCCACTTAAATATAGCATGTTTTTTTTAATTTTCAAAATCTAAGAATTTTCAACCGGATTCGCTCTTCGAAATCTGTGTTAAAAATGAATTTTTTTTACATCTTCTAAAGTAACGAAAGTAGGTTTTGACAATGCTGGATTTAAAAACAAAATTTTTTTTGGTTCGAGTTATTAAAAACATTTGACGCTATTTCTACTGTAACTTCGAGCATACGTAAAAGCGTTTGAGTTCTTGTCCGATTTTTATGACAGAATTAAAGATAAAAAATAAAAGATACATAAAACAAATTTTAAAAATTTTAAAATATAAAATAACGAATAAAATAAAAGCTCTTAGTTGCAAACATCTTACGATTCAGTCAAAATTCTAATTTTTTTCGTGCTTATTATGAATAAGCTTGATGTGACGCTTTAAATTTTGTGACGACTTGAAACGTGTGCAACAAATTTTGCAAAAATGGTTCTGGGTTTTCCCACGTCCGTTTTTGTTGTCAGAAACTTTCGTTCTCAAAGTTCGAGAATATTTAACCCTGCATTTCTTCTCATGGATTTTACAGTTCCTTTTCGAAAACTTTTTCCCGCAATGCTTGCATGAAACTTTCTGGC